>JAMWYP010000780.1:0-44254 GCA_025563575.1 Acacia pycnantha
GATATTTATCTGGAATATTATAAATAAAAGTTGGATAATTCTGATAAGTGAAAATTCAATCTCCAGTCTTGTATAATTGTAGCATATTTTCTAAGTAGAATTTCTGCAAGAAATTAGGGAATTTAAGGGCCAAAGTGCCAAAATGACTAAAATGCCCCTGGAAAGGGTAACTAACTTAGAAAATTCATGAAAAATCCTGAAAGACAAGTATAATGATCAATTGAATTAGGAGAGTATAATATCTCTAATTACGGTATTTTAATAAATTATGAACTTGGGAAAATTGTATAAGAGTGTTCAAAAAGTAGTAAAAGACCAAAATACCCTTGTAATTATGGAATAATGTTGGAGGTATGAAAATACTAAGGTTAATGCAAGAATATGAAGGTAATAAGGCATCTTAATTAAGAAAAATACCAACTATGGTTAAAAGAGTGATTAAGCAATTAATGGCTAATTACTTAAGTGTAAACAAGGGAAATTAAGGGATAATTATGTGAAGCTCAAAAATTAGTGTAAATTAGGTGGAAATTAGTAAAAATGTATTTACTAATTAATTGGAAATTTTGGAGAAAAATAGTTGAGTTTAGGTATTTTTAAGCCTAAATACAAGAATGGACCAATTAGGTAATTTTGTGAAATTTGTGGAAAAATTAATTAAATAAATCATTAAATAATTAAATAAATTAAAAAATAAATATTTATTAAAATAAAATAAGGGCCAGCCGAAAATTAGGTCAAAATAAATAAAAAAAAAATGAAAATGAAATAGAAACACAAGTTGTGCAACTTGCACATTAAAAAAATAATATAATTAAATTAAAGTAAAAAGTATGAATAGTAATATTAAAATTAGGAAACGGATCCTATCTAGAGATCTAGGAATAGGAATTCCAAGGTCAAGGTAAAATATTGATCAGTGAGTTTTTACCTTTAAGTGACCTCTTAGGAAGTTAATTAGAGGTAGTTTGTGCATTTTCCTAATAAAACAAAATAGGGAAAAATGCATATAGGCATAATTTTGGAAAAGAGGAAAATAAATTCTAACTCAACATTTAGGAATGGGTTTGAATTTATTTTGACATATTTGGAATCAGTGAATTTTTCTGAAGAAGTTGGTATTCTCGAAATGCGTTCGAAACCGGACGCGATCGGACACGTTTTCGAGGAAACTTCAAGCTGGACTGTTGGAGGCCTATATGGAATCAAAATTTAGGTTGACTTGGACATTTCTACTAAGTGAGAACTTGTCTTCGAGTTGTAAATCCATAATTTTGAGATTTTTCCGAAATCACGCGAATCGGGTACCGATCGGAGAAAACGGTTAGTCTAGAGCATAAAGCAAGCCTAGTCACCATTTTGAGCCAATCCTTGGCTGCCACATCATCATGGAGGTCGGCCAAGAGGGGAAAAGGCAAGGGAAAAAATTGTGTGAAATTCTTGGACATGAATAGTGCAAACAACTTTGAAAATTCCAACCTTGTCCCTCCAAAATCTCTATAAATAGATGCCATGCTCCTTCAAAATTCTGCACATCTTCTTTGAGCTCCTTTGGCCGAAAATCCTAGGGAGAGAAAGAAGAGAGAGAAGTTCAGGCGGAAGCTCTGCCGAAGTCTTCAACGGGTAAGTCTTTCGGGCTTTAGTCTTTAGTTTTTAGTTTAGTAGTTAGTAGAATTGTTAGTTAGATTTAGAAAGTAGGTGACAAGATTCCTACAAATGTTTTAGAGCCTTGTTTGCGTTGAAAAAATATGCGAGGTGTAAACATAGTAGGGATCGAGTCATTGAAAAGTTGTAGTTTTTATAGCTCTTTTAAAGGTTAGGGGTAGTAATAGCCTTTAAATTTTGAGTATGATTGGGTATCATATGGGAGGGCTATTTTAGTCTTTATTTTCGAAAATCATAAATGCGTCGAAGTTACGGCGAAATTTTGGGAAGAAAATAGCCTATGTAGCGAGAGCTGGCGAAATTCCGCCAAGTAGGGGTATAGGGGCAAAATGGTAATTTTTACCTAAAATGCCGATTATAATGTCAAATTACTAATGGAAGTGACATTATTCTCATAGGATATCTGAAACGTTGATTATGTTGCCGTTCGTTGCCGACGTGCCATTGTAGGATTCTTGCACGTTTCTCCGTAAAAGTACGTTTTCGCGGTAGTACCTAACGTTGCCAACGAAGGTACGGACGCGTCTTGTAACACTAATCCTATAGCTCTCATATACATATATGTCATAGATACGTTCATATAGGGGCTCTGCTTAGGGTCGCCGCTTTACATACTGACCTTGTACGGGTTATAAGACATGATAATACCGCTTTGAGTTTTCCTAGCGGCGAGGACACGTGTTCGTGGCACGAGTAATGTGCGAGCTATATATGTGTAGGACTTTACATCTTGCTTTATGCTTATGTCTTGTACGTGTCACAATGTTGTTGTGTAGGACCTTACATAATTGCTTCATGCTTATGTTACATGCATGTCACACTTCGATGAGATGTTCTTTGTTATGTCATGAATATCTATTGTCTATATCTTGTTTTATTTGAGCATAAGGTTAGATTACACGAGATTCAATGCGGTGAATTGAATCTCATTTGTAGCTCAGTGCGGAGGACCGCGAATTGATGTCGGGAAAGCGGCGAGGAGTGACTTGCGGAAGAAGTCATCTTTATCTTATCGCTTTCTTTTCCTTTACATCGATTACTTTCCGAACCTTAGGATTACTGTAATCAATACTTTATTACACTATGGTTCATGTTATATTATGATCGAGTTACTCTTACGCTCCATTGCTCATCTCTGATTGATTGCAAAAAAAAAAAAATTCCGCTTTAGAAAATGGGATGTTACACTTTATGGTATCAGAGCAATCTTTCTGGCAAGTGTTTAACTATGTTACCACGAACGGTTTGGTGCCGAAGGCAAGGCTAGTCTACGTGGGTGTGCCAATCGATCCTTGCTAACCGGTGAGGCCCCATGGTAGACACTTACACAGCCATTACATTCGGATAACGGAGTTAGATTCTTAAGTCTTTTAAACTTTGAGCATTTTTTGAAAATGAGTGCGATATGACACTGGTGTAATAGGTAGTGATGGACGAAACGAACATTCGTAGATCTTCTATCCGTAATAATAGGACGTAACGCGCGTAGATCCGTAATTCCGAGACGGCGGGACGAAGACGAAACCACGATATTTCTAATGACCCCAAACCGAAATATGATCGACTTAGGGTAGAGTCAATGGCTAGTATGCCCGTAGAACCGAGAGAAACTGTTGGCTCGGATCATTCATCGATGACGACAACGTGGGATATATAATGTAACCCTTTGGTCATAAACCGGTTGGATGATGTAGTATACGTTAGCATGTACATTACATCTAATATGAAAATATATATGACTTGATGCCATGTGTTGTGTTATTGTTCTAACACTTATCCGTTATTTGATATAAAGGAAAAGTTAAAACATGGCCATCATAAGAGTCTTAGGTGCACCAAGAGGTAGGGGCGAGGCGGAGGCGGAGTCGAGGCGAGAGCGGGCGGCCTCAAAGGGACGTAATACCGAGCAAAATGCTATACCAAACCAGTAGGAGCAGGGCGAAGTACAAGAACTGAGGAGAACTCTCCAAGAGCGAGAGGGCTCTCATTGATGCTCTGTTAGCAAGACAACATCAACAGGATGAAGAAGCCCAAAGACAATTGGACGCACGTCAACACGAAGAGGAAGAGCATAACAATGAGGAAAACGAGGAGAATGAAGAAGAAGAAGAAGAGGAGAACAATGACAATCAAAGTGAGGAAGACCATGAGGAAAATCTTGAGGAATCGATAGATCACAATCACCTCCACGACGAGGAAGAAGGGAAATGAATACCCAGTATTGGGTTAATCAGTTTTGTAAGCTGAAGCCGCCAACTTTTCGAGGAAAGCTGGACTTGGCGGAGGATTGGCTGAAGAGACTAGAGAAAGTATTCAGGGTGATTGAGCGCCACGAGAATCGCAAAGCCCAACTAGCGATTTACCAACTTGAAGGAGATCTTGGCCGTTGGTGGGAAGTCACGGCGAAACCCTACGAGACCAATGACGTCCGTGACATGGGGAAATTTACGGAGAAATTTCATGAGCAATATTTCCCTCCTTCGGTGAAAATGAACAAGGAGTCGGAATTTCTCCATATCAGACAAGGGCGGGAGGAATCTTTCGGCGATTACTACGCCGGTTCACCAACTGTCCGATACTCGGCACATCTTCGAAGGGGCAACGATGAAAGCGAGTATGGTGAATATCTTGATTCATGGGCTTAAATATGAAATTGGTGAAAGGCTCATGTCAGCGATTCCGAGAACTTGACAAGCGCGGTGGAAACTTGTCGGATGGCGGCGCAACCTCGGAGGATTTCGAGAGATCAAGGAACTTCAACAACAACAATGCTGGTCGAGGTGGATTCAACCGCGAGAACTCTTCACAAAGAGGAAGGCGCCTGGAGTAACCCCGTGGTGGAAACAAAAGGCCATACCAAGGTAGGCATGAGAACTATCCCGAGCGTAGGGATCACAAACATGCCCCAAATGCAAGAAGCATCACCGGGCGTGAGCTGTGAAGGGAAGCGAGATATGCTTCGAGATGTCATAAGCGGGACACTATAGCGAGAGAATGTGCGAGAAGATTGGAGGCGAGACCTCGGAGCACGGGCCGCATCTTTGCACTAACGAACACGAGGCCGAGCAGGTCCCGGAGATGGTCAAGGTACTATTTACCTTAACGGAAATCTACTTGAGGCATTGTATGATTCGGGAGCCAGCCATTCTTTCATTTCCTATGATTGTGCAAGTCGCCTAGGAATAAATGCACTGTAGTTTACCTTATGATTTGGTAGTATCTACACCACTTGGTGTAAAATCTTTAACTTCTGACGCATGTATAAATTGTATTGCTAACGTGGATGGACGAGTTTCTAAAGTGGACCTTATCCGTCTACCTCTTCACGGCATCGACGTCATACTCGGTCTAAATTGGTGACGGCCAACGGTGCGATGATCGGCGTGGCAAGAAGAAGATATCATTTCCGGAGAAAAGGTTGAAGTGAGCTGAACTTTCTCTCAGCTACGAAGGCGATCGATGCGTGAAGCAAGGATGCCATGCTTTCATGGTATTCTTTTCGTCAAAGCGAAGGTGACCTTTCACTCAGGATATCCTGTGGTGAATGAATTTTCGATGTATTTCGGAGGATCTCACGAGTTACCTCTATCAGAAGTGGAGTTCAATATTGACTTGATGCAGTACGGAGATCAATATCAAAGCGCCGTATCGTATGGCTCCTAACGAGATGCGGGAGTTGAAGAAGCGGTGGAAGAGCTTTTGAAGAAAGGGTTCATTCGACCCGAGTGTATCACCGTGGGGAGCCCCGGTGTTGTTTGTAAAGAAGAAGGATGGAAGCTTCCGGCTCTGCATTGACTACCGTGAATTGAACAAAGTAACGGTCAAAAACAAGTACCCACTTCCCGGATTGATGATCTTTTGGATCGGTTATCGGTTCCCTTTGTCTTCTCCAAAATTGATCTGCGTTCGGGATATCATCGGTTGCGAGTTAAAGATGGTGATATTTCCAAGACGACTTTCGGGACCAGTACGGGCATTATGAATTTCTTGTGATGCCCTTCGGATTAACAAATGCACTGCGGTATTCATGGATTACATGAACCGTATCTTGACAACACCTAGACCGGTTTGTGGTGGTGTTTATTGATGACATTCTCATCTATTCCAAGAGCAAAGAAGAGCACGAAGAACATCTGCGAAAGGTGTTGAGCATACTCGGGGAGAAGCAACTCTATGCTAAAGCGAGCAAATGCGAATTTTGGGCTAGGAAGTGAAATTTCGGGCCATGTTATATCTAGCGACGGAGTTGCGGTTGATCCAAGCAAGGTAGATGCGGTTACGGGTGGAAACGGCCGAGAGCGCGTGCGGAGATCCGTAGTTTTCTTGGTGCGGCGGGATACTACCGCAGATTCATACGGGATTTCTCGCGTCTAGCCCTTCCATTGACAAAGCTTACGAGGAAGAATCAACCCTTTGTATGGGGAGATGGCTGTGAGGAGAGCTTTCGAGCGAGAGAGAGATTGACTACGGCACCGGTGTTAATCATCCCGAGATCCGAGATGAAAAGTATGTTGTTTACGGTGATGCCGGTGGGCAAGGGTTGGGATGTGTCTGATGCAACGGGGCGAGTGGTGGCTTATGCCTCTCGTCGGTGAAGCCTCACGAGTTAAACTATCCTACACACGATCTAGAGTGGCGGCTATCGTGTTCGCTTTGAAGATATGGAGGCATTACTTGTACGGTGTAAGTAGAAGTGTATTGTGATCACAAAAGTTTGAAATACTTGTTCGATCAACGAGAACTCAACATGAGACAACGTCGTTGGATGGAGCGATTAAAGACTACACCACGGAGATCAAGTATCATCGGGTAAAGCAAACGTCGTTCTTGATGCTCTTAGCGGGAAGACGGTGCAGGTGGCATATATGATGATACAAGAACAGAAATTGTTGGAAGATTTCAGAGATCGAATCTATCCAATCAAGTCTGCATGGGTCTTCATGCACCGGTGATGCCTATCTTGCAACTCTTCTTGTTAGTCAAGGGAGTATGATCGAGAGATGAAGTTGAGAAAGCTCGGCGGCAAGATGATTGGGCAAAAGAGATACGTGAGAAAATCTCTCGAGGTGAGACCCAAGACCATGACCTATCACTTAGTGGTTTGGTCGGGTACAAGCGAATCTATGTACCGCCGGTTGATGAATTAAGGCGGAAGATAATGGATGAGGCTCACAAGAGTAAATATACTCTACATCCGAGGCATGGTCAAGATGTACAGTATGAAATCCGAACTTTGGTGGCCGGAATGAAGAAAGACGTTACGAGTACGTGGCCAAGTGCTTGACTGTCGAGAAGGTGAAGATTGAACACCGTCGACCCCCGGTCTTTTGCAAGGACTAGAGTGTAGGAATGGAAATGGGAGAACATAACCATGGATTTTGTGGTAGGTCTGCCCAAAATCGGGAATCATGATACGATTTGGGTAGTTGTTGACAGATTAACCAAGTCGGCACACTTCATTCCCATCGGTATCCACTATTCTCGGAACGATTGGCGGGGATTTATATCAAAGAGATAGTGAGATTGCATGGTATTCCTAAGAGCATTGTCTCGATCGGGACACGCGTTTCAAATCCCGTTTCGGCAAGCGTTACACGAAGGTATGGGGACTAAGGCGAGGTTCGGTTCGGCTTATCACCCTCAAGCGACAGTCAATGCGAAAGGACGATTCGAGCATTGGAGGATATCTTTGCGAGCATGTGCCCTTGATTTCAAAGGAAGTTGGGATCAACATCTTTCGCTAGCGAGTTTGCATATAACAACGGTTATCATGCTAGTATACAAATGGCCCGTTCGAGGCATTGTATGGGCGGAAGTGTCAATCACCATTGTCTTTGGACAGATTCGTCGAAAAGCAATTACTTGGCCGGATATGCTTGAACAAACCTCCGAGCAGATCGCGTTGATCAAGAAGAGACTCCTAGCCGCACATAGCAGACAGAAGAGCTATGCGGACAAAAGGAGGAGACCTTTGACGTTCTATGTCGGCGACCATGTATTTCTAAAGTTATCTCCGTGGCGGGTGTCGGCGAACGCTTAAGAGGAAGAAGCGAGTCCACGGTATGTGGGACCATTTGAGATTTTGGCTAAGCGAGGAGAAGTAGCTTATCAGATAGCTTTACCCCCGAACCTGAGTAATCTCCACGACGTTTTCCACGTGTCACAACTGAAGAAATACCAGCCAGACCGAAGTCATGTCATTGAATACGAGGACGTTGAAGTACGGCATGATAATACCTTCATAGTTGAGCCAGAACAGATCATTGATCATAAGGAGAAACGGCTCAGAAATAAGACTATTCTACTTGGGAAACCGAGAGTGACATGAAGGAAAAGTACCCGAGTTCATGGCCCGAAGTTTAGTTAGTATAGATTAAATTTCGAGGCGAAATTTTGTGTAAGGGGAGAAATGTAATACCGGATATTTATACGGAATATTATAAATAAAAGTTGGATATTTCGATAAGTGAAAATTCAATCTCCGAGTCTTGTATAATTGTAGCATATTTTCTAAGTAGAATTTCTGCAAGAAATTAGGGAATTTAAGGGCCAAAGTGCCAAAATGACTAAAATGCCCACTGAAAGGGTAACTAACTTAGAAAATTCATGAAAAATCCCAAAAGACAGTATAATGATCAATTGAATTAGGAGAGTATAATATCTCTAATTACGGTAATTTAATAAATTATGAACTTGGGAAAATTGTATAAGAGTGTTCAAAAAGTAGTAAAAAGACCAAAATACCCTTGTAATTATGGAATAATGTTGGAGGTATGAAAATACTAAGGTTAATGCAAGAATATGAAGGTAATAAGGCATCTTAATTAAGAAAAATACCAACTATGGTTAAAAGAGTGATTAAGCAATTAATGGCTAATTACTTAAGTGTAAACAAGGGAAATTAAGGGATAATTATGTGAAGCTCAAAAATTAGTGTAAATTAGGTGGAAATTAGTAAAAATGTATTTACTAATTAATTGGAAATTTTGGAGAAAAATAGTTGAGTTTAGGTATTTTTAAGCCTAAATACAAGAATGGACCAATTAGGTAATTTTGTGAAATTTGTGGAAAAATTAATTAAATAAATCATTAAATAATTAAATAAATTAAAAAATAAATATTTATTAAAATAAAATAAGGGCCAGCCGAAAATTAGGTCAAAATAAATAAAAAAAAATGAAAATGAAATAGAAACACAAGTTGTGCAACTTGCACATTAAAAAAATAATATAATTAAATTAAAGTAAAAAGTATGAATAGTAATATTAAAATTAGGAAACGGATCCTATCTAGAGATCTAGGAATAGGAATTCCAAGGTCAAGGTAAAATATTGATCGGTGAGTTTTTACCTTTAAGTGACCTCTTAGGAAGTTAATTAGAAGTAGTTTGTGCATTTTCCTAATAAAACAAAATAGGGAAAAATGCATATAGGCATAATTTTGGAAAAGAGGAAAATAAATTCTAACTCAACATTTAGGAATGGGTTTGAATTTATTTTGACATATTTGGAATCAGTGAATTTTTCTGAAGAAGTTGGCATTCTCGAAATGCGTTACAAGCGGACGCGATCGGACACGTTTTCGAGGAAACTTCAAGCTGGACTGTTGGAGGCCTATATGGAATCAAAATTTAGGTTGACTTGGACATTTCTACTAAGTGAGAACTTGTCTTCAGAGTTGTAAATCCATAATTTTGAGATTTTTCCGAAATCACGCGAATCGGGTACCGATCGGAGAAAACGGTTAGTCTAGAGCATAAAGCAAGCCTAGTCACCATTTTGAGCCAATCCTTGGCTGCCACATCATCATGGAGGTCGGCCAAGAGGGGAAAAGCAAGGGCAAAAATTGTGTGAAATTCTTGGACATGAATAGTGCAAACAACTTTGAAAATTCCAACCTTGTCCCTCAAAATCTCTATAAATAGATGCCATGCTCCTTCAAAATTCTGCACATCTTCTTTGAGCTCCTTTGGCGAAAATCCTAGGGAGAGAAAGAAGAGAGAGAAGTTACGGCGGAAGCTCTGTAGAAGTCTTCAACGGGTAAGTCTTTCGGGCTTTAGTCTTTAGTTTTTAGTTTAGTAGTTAGTAGAATTGTTAGTTAGATTTAGAAAGTAGGTGACAAGATTCCTACAAATGTTTTAGAGCCTTGTTTGCGTTGAAAAAATATGCGAGAGGTGTAAACATAGTAGGGATCGAGTCATTGAAAAGTTGTAGTTTTATAGCTCTTTTAAAGGTTAGGGGTAGTAATAGCCTTTAAATTTTGAGTATGATTGGGTATCATATGGGAGGGCTATTTTAGTCTTTATTTTCGAAAATCATAAATGCGTCGAAGTTACGGCGAAATTTTGGGAAGAAAATAGCCTATGTAGCGAGAAGCGTTGGCGAAATTCCGCCAAGTAGGGGTATAGGGGCAAAATGGTAATTTTTACCTAAAATGCCGATTATAATGTCAAATTACTAATGGAAGTGACATTATTCTCATAGGATATCTGAAACGTTGATTCTGTTGCCGTTACGTTGCCGACGTGCATTTGTAGGATTCTTGCACGTTTTCTCAGTAAAAGTACGTTTTCATGGTAGTACCTAACGTTGCCAACGAAGGTACGGACGCGTCTTGTAACACTAATCCTATAGCTCTCATATACATATATGTCATAGATACGTTCATATACGGGGCTCTGCTTAGGGTCGCCGCTTTACATACTGACCTTGTACGGGTTATAAGACATGATAATACCGCTTTGAGTTTTCCTAGCGGCGAGGACACGTGTTCGTGGCACGAGTAATGTGCGAGCTATATATGTGTACTGTAATCAATACTTTGTTACACTATGGTTCATGTTATATTATGATCAGTTGCTCTTACGCTCCATTGCTCATCTCTGATTGATTGCAAAAAAAAAAAAAAAAAATTTCCGCTTTAGAAAATGGGATGTTACAACAAATAAACACATTCATTAATTCGTAATAAAAAGCAAATAAACACAAAGAATATGTTTTCCTTTTTTCAAAAAATATTAAACAAAGGAATAGCTTTATCTCGTAATTTTGTGTGTGTTCTGGATCCTTTCGGTTCATGCATGATTTTACTGACATGTAAAAATAATTATACTTATTTTACACAAAATATATTTATAATTTATTACTTATATAATATTGTAATACCAAAGTATGTGTTTATTTAATATGAAAACATCCCTTCTTTAAAATTTTTAATAAATAATTATGTGTTTTAATACATAATAATAAACATAAAAAATGGTTATAGTTTAAACTAAAAAAAAATCTAAGTAATTACAAATAAACACATTCATTAAGTGGAAGTCTAGGTAATTATTATTTTTTTTTTTAAAAACTACAGTTAAACGGGCCATCACGATTAAGCTCGAGGCCCTGCAGGGCCAATTTCAAATTTCTGGCCTATTTTTAGAGCCCGAGCCCTGTAGGGCCAGAGCTTAAACGGGTTCGGCCCGATTTCCCGGCTCTAGTGTACAGTGGAAACTTTCAGTAGTCACTGAGACGTGAAATCTCATCCTATATTAACATTTTTCAGGTGAATATTCTAGTAGGAAATAAGTGAAGGCATCAATAGAATGAGCTTTAAAGGCTCTTTTATACTCCTATAGCTTATGTTATATTATTTTATTTGCCATAACCCTAATACCTTCGCTTGGTATTTTATTATGAAATATTAACATTTTGGGTATTGAATTTGAGGTGTTACACATCCAATTCGAGCCCGGCTCGTTCAGATACCAGTTGAATACGTGACCACTGTTCTCTATCAGCTGGTCCTGACCTCATTCCATTGAACTAGGACACGTAGTCCCTGATCCATATCATTGAGACCGGCCACATCCAACCTCTTGGTGGTTATGTCCCCTGTTCACTACACCAATTTACTTTAATCTTTTATAATAATTATCATTATTCATTATCTTGTTCATTATATTTACATTTTTATTTTTTTATAATTATTTTAGGCCAAAATACACATAAACCTCTCAACTTTAAGTTAGTTACATACAACCATTCATTTTTTTGAAGTAAGTTATTCGTCATAAACATGTGCTAATTTTCATAAGATGCCTCTTTTAATTATTTGTATTTGAAACTTTCCTAATTGATAACAGCGCCTCCAATATATTCAACTAATAGAATTTTTTGGAAAAATATTTTTAAATATTTGAGATAAAATGGATTGAAATCTTATAGTTAGGACTATGTAAACCCTTCAAATAAATCCTATATATGTTTATGACCGAATGGGGTATTTTAATTTGTTATACTTCCATTGATCTTCAATGTTGGAGCTAATAGAAGGGTTTGCTTTAATTTGTTTCTAATATAATAACTCAATCTACTTTAATTTATATCTTAAATTTGTAATTTTTCTCCTAGACCCTCTCTATTCATTGTATATTAAGGGGTTTTTCATCAAAGGGAATAGTTTCCAATACAAAATTAAAAAGAATACAAATTAAAATTAGATATAGTACTTTAGGAAAACCAACACACTTTTTTTTTTCAAATTAATAACTTGACTAATTTTCTTAAGCCCTACAAATTAGTTTATCTAGCTTTTACAGTTAGAACTGATATGGATATATTGGTGCATTTACAAATTTTTGTGTGTTTATGAAAATGATGAAGGCCGGTGACAAGATAGCAATAGGTTATGTGCAAATTACACGTGCAGTGGATGATGTGGCAAGGGCACAAATGTTTCTGCTTGAACATCCCAATGCAAAAGGGAGATACAAACGTTCAGCATGTATGGCAACTCTTGAGAAGGTGATTCAAGTTATTTCTGCTAAATATCCTCAGCTTCAAGCACGAAGCATAGAGTAAGTAATTCACCATTATTTTACAGACATGAAAATTAGATTATTGAAGTGAATGATTATATTAATTAGCGTTTGATCTTTTAGTTTACCATTATTTTGATATTGCTTCTTTTGGGATATATTGTAGTTCCTTGAGAGAAAGGAATGGCATGACGAAACTTCCAGATCTGTCATCAAAGCTCATGCATGTTGGATTTGAGTTTAAGTATGGATTTGAGGAAATGTTGGAGGATGCTATTGAATGCTGCAAGTAAAAGGGTTACTGGTAGCTTGCTACTCAATTTAATTAATTGGTCAATAGCTACATTATTGCGACGTTATAAATGGAGTTCAATATATAAATTGTTAAAATTATATATTGCATTGATCATGTATGGTCAATGGGGTCTAATTATGGTCATTTGATTTTATTTAGGGGAATTCATTCATAAAATGTTCATAATTGCGAGTGGGTGTTCAATAAATCACATTGCATTTGAGAATCTAATCAATATAATTACATTAAGAGAAATTAAAATGAAAAAACATCATATTTATGATCAAATTTTATTATCGAGGTTACATTACAAAATGCTTTATTTTGCAATGAGGAGGCGAGTATTGCCAAAATTCATCGCACGCACTTAGAAAATGTCAAAATAGCGACGGAAAAAATCCGTCGCAAATTTGCAACGGATTTGTTTTCCATCATAAAATTTTGCGACGGGATTTAAAATCCATCACAAATTGCGACAAAAAAATCCGTCAGCAAAGGCAATTTGATTTCAACCGTCAATTTGCAAATTGCGACGGATTTGATTTTCCGTCGCAATTTGCAACGGAAAATCAAATCCGTCACAAACTTTTGCGACGGAAAATGAATTCCGTCACAAAACTCCAAAAAAAATCTGATTTTCTGGCGGGAAAAAGCACACCGATTAGCCGCCATGTCCCACCTTTTTGCGACAGAATTGAGATTCCGTCACAAAAAAAATTTTGATTTGAATCGTCGCAAAATCTCTTTAAGTCCCAATTTTGGGACATTTTCTCCGTCTCTCACATTCGAAATCCTTCTTCTTTTCCCACCTCGTCACTCCTCCTCTCCCTTCTGACCACCGTCGTTCGCTGCGTTCCGTCGCCGTCGCCGCTCCTCCTTCTGGTTGCCTCCCCCTTTCGGTCACTGCCACTGCCATTTTCCAGGTTTGTTTGAAGTATTTTTTTTTTTTTTTAACTATTTGGAAATATCTGTATATAGATTTGCTTTCTTCCTTAATCCAAAGATCTATATTGGTAGAAGATTATAAATTACATGAATTTAGATCTTTTTTTTGTTTTAGTTTCTCCTCATCTCGAATCTTTAGTGGTGGAGGATTATAAGTTTTCCTAATATCTTCCTCTGAAATAATGATTTGTATAGTTGTACAGGAAATTCACATATATATTATCACTAGTATTAACGTATACTAGGTCCTAATGATTTTCTAAACATTATTTGAATTTTTGTATCTATATACTCATGTCAATAAATATATATATACACACACACACACACACACATACTAGCACACACACACATTGATAATCCCTAACTAAAATTTTCAGATTAAAACAATAAGAAGTCAATTTTTTAGGATAGGAGAGACAATCGGAACTGAATGATATATACTAAAGTGATTATTGCTTTTTACATGGTTTGTGAAGTATTTCATATATATATATATAGCAGTATTTAGTCTTTGTTTTATGTAACTTAAAATAATAAAAAAAAATTTAAAATAAAATAATATTTGCGACGGATTGTGAATCCGTCACAAATTCCGCGATTTTGCGAAATTTTGCGATTTTGATTCCAAATCCTTCGCAAAATCTTGAATTTGCAAATTTTGCGATGGATTTTGAATCCGTCGCAAAATCAAAATTTGCGACAGAATCAAAATCCGTCGCAAATCCCAGAATTTGCGACGGATTACGAATCCATCGCAAATTTTTGAATTCCGAGCTCTTCGGGGGAATACTCGGAAATCCTAACACCATCCTGCTCCCTTACTTTCAGGTACTCAGTTATCCTCTCAAAACTAGAAAACTCAATTTCCTTTAACACTCTAACATCTTCGTACACTTGTTTCAAGTTGGAGTAGGAGCCATAAACTAATCGTTCACGAACTTCAGGGCTCGTAAACTCCTAGCCACTCATCCCGACTTCTAAAGCAATCCAAGATAACTTCGGTGGACTTAACAGTAACAGGGTTCTTTTTCTTAGTTCTCGAGGAAACCCCAACTGCGAGAATCTCAGAAAGCGAATAAATACCCCAGACATAAGGGGATTGATCCTCTTTGGTTATATAACCAATCAATGTACCCCAACCCTTATGAAACTTCACATTACATTGGCTACCCGAGAATTCAGAAAAAGCTTGGCGAATTAAGTGGGTGCAAGTGTTCTTTGAAGCATCTTTGCTTTGAAGACCTACATGATAATGGTAACCGGCGCAATCGTGCGACTCCTTGCTCACAACTATGGAAAGACAAACAAAGATTTCCTGCGTTATTTTCCGTTGCAATTGCGACAAGGGTTTTTGCGACGAACCAAATCCATCGCAAACTAAATTTGCGACGGAAAAAACCCTTTTTTGTGACGGATTTTTTCCGTCGCAAAAACTGATTTTTTTTTTTTTTTTTTGTAGTGACAGGGGAAGCGTCGATCAACGACCTAAGAGATGGATGAGTCAGCGTGTGTCATCAACTGGAGCATAGTGGGTGTACACAAAAGAACTTTCCCCCAATAATACCAAATCAAGCAACAGAATGCTCAAGAAAGAAAACGAAACTCTAATGCTTTGATACCGTGCAAGATCAACAAGAAAATATATTCTAAATTGCTTGTATATTCATGTATAAAAGGGGTTTATATATATATACATTAAAGAGGAGTCTCAATATTAATTGCTCATAATGATTGTAACATCCCATTTTCTAAGCGGAATTTTTTTTTTTTTTAAATCAGAGTAGAGCAATGGAGCGAAAGAGTAACTGATCATAACAAAACATGAACCATAGTGTACAGAGTATTGATACAAAGATCCTATTGTTCTCATAGGTAATTACGTAAACGATAAAGTGACATCTCCGTCTCGCAGCTCACTCGTGCTACATGCCCTCCAACTATGAGCTCAATGCAGCCTTTGCCTCGATCTCCGATCCGTGGTCCTCCTAACCCTCGAAGCTATAGTCGAGATTCAATTTATCGAATTGAATCTCGTGTAATGCTAACCTTATGCTCAAATAAAATAAAGATACGGATGACAGATATTCAAAACATAACAAAGAGATATCTCTTATGCATATAGCGGATGCATGATTGCATGATTGTGACACGCATAAATATAAGCATTAAAGCAAGACGTAAAGTCCTACACAATAATAGCCTCGCATAAAAACCAGCACCACGATGATCGGCCGTGTCCTCGCCATGCTAGGAAAACTCTAACGGTATCATTAAGTCTATAACCCGTGTGAAATCAGTATGTATAATTCCGTAATCCTGAATGTAGTCTCTAACCGTGAATGTATCTCGGTGACCCTAACAGAATCTCTATCCGTGAATGTACCTATCACATATATGTATATGAGCAGCACTAGATTAGTGTTACAAGACGCGTCCGTACCTTCGTGATGTACGTAGATGTTTCGCGGAAACTGCATTTCTCGACGGAAAATGTAATGTTTGAACGAGCAGAATGCAGACGTTGACAAAATAACGGCAAGAAACTAGGATTTCGACGTCCTATAAGAGTAATATCACTTTCATTAGTGATTTGGTATTATAATCGGCATTTTAGGTAAAAATTACCATTTTGCCCTATGCCCCTAATTGGCGGAATTTCACTAAAGACTTCGTTACTCTTACAAATTTTCTTCCCGAGATTTCGCTTTAACTTCGACGCAATTATGATTTTCGAAATTCTAGACTAAAATAGCCCTATCATATGATATCTAATCATACTTTGAAACATAAAGGCTACTCTAGCATTACTACTCTAACTATTGAAAGAACTACTAAGATTTCAACTTTGGGACTCAATCCCTACTATGTTTTTACTCTCAATGCATATTTTCAATGCGATGAGGCCTAAAAATCAATAGTAGGAATCTCACTCCTACTTGCTAAAACCATCTAACAATTCTACTAAACTACCGAACTAGAAAGCTAAAGACTAAAGACTAAAGACCGAAAGACTTACCCGTTGAAGACTTCAAGAATTTTCCCGAGCTTCTCTCTCTACTTTCTCACTCAAGGATTTCGCCAAGAGGAGAGGATTTTGGTGTGAAGATTTCTCAAGGGCAAGCATCCTATTTATAGACTTTTCAAGGGACAAAGTTTGAATTTTGAAGTTGTTTAAGCCATGGAAAATCAAACATGAATTGGTGTTTAATCCATGACCAAGGGAGCATGCTGCACGAAATTCGGGCTGATGTGGCTGCCTTGGAGTGGTCCAAAAGTGGTGATTTGGGTTGCTTTAAACCCGGTCTAAGAGAATTTCTCCGATCGGTACCCGATTCGCGTGATTTCGAAAAATCTTAAACTTCTGGATTTACAACTTTGAAACCATTCCTCACTCATTAGAAATGTCCAAGTTAACCTAAATTTTGATCCCATATAGGGCTCCAACATCCAGCTGAAGTTTTCTCGAAAAACGTGTCCGAACGTGTCCGGTGTCGAAACTTGTTTTTGGAAACATCAATCTCTTCAGAAAAATTCACTGATTCCAAATATGTCAAGATAAATTCAAACTCATTCCTAGATCGGAATAAAACATTTGGCTCTAATATCAGAGCAGTAGTCCTGGCATGAATTTAACTATGTTATTACGGACAGTTTGGTGCCGAAGGCAAGGCTAGTCTACGTGGGTAAGCCAATTAGTCGCCGTAAAGTCGGTGAGGCCCCATGGTAGACACTTACTGGTCCATTCTGCTCAATTAATCTGAGTTAGGTTCTAAGCCTTTTCAAAAATTTTGGAGCATATTTTGAAAATGAGTACCGATATAGCCTCGAGCCAGTACCATTTCATTTCTGTGATACCATTTTGAACCGTATACTATCCCGAACAGTGTACCACCTTGGTCTCTGCATCATTCTAACCTAGAGCCTATGAATTCATCACTTGTGATACGCCGCTATCGATAATTCTCGATAACCCCGATACTCTTTGATAACCCTGGATACCTCTCGATACCCCGATACCGTTAAAAACCCGTATACCTCTGATACCACTGATACCCTTAAAAACCCAGATATCTCTGATACCACTGATACCGTTGGAAACCCTGATACCTCCGATACCCCTGATACCATTGATAACCCGGATACCCCTGATACCACTGATAACCCTGATAAAGTCGCCTATCGACGACCACTTTGACAACCCGGGAGATCATGGATCTTGAAAATCGGCCCGACACGATTCGATAACTCACTCGATAACTCGATATCGCCTCCGATACCTCGCTAATCGCCGCTTGCACTGGACGGTAATTCTATCCTAGTACATGTATTAGACCCATGTTGAGAACTTCTATCTGAGAAATTTCTGTTACGCATTTCCGTACTCTTATGGAAACCGGATTTGATCCACTTTTCATTATTTTCTCCGTACTGTTGTTGAGTAGAAAGAACCAACGATAATCCGACGAAGGAAACGTTGCGAGTGTCTATTTGTTTATGGTGTGAAAACTGCGTATAGCAAAGCCTATGTGTAGAAAATACTAGGTGCAAAAAAGTCTATGTGCCGAGTAAGTTCTAAGTGCGATAAAATCTCCGATATGCGAAATGTCTCCCTATATCTAACGTTTTCTTAATAAAGGAAAAAGGAACCAGACATGGCGATCTTAAGAGGAGCTAGAGCTCCCAGAGGCCGAGGCAGAGGCCGAGGCCGAGGTCGAGGCAGAGGCAGGCAGCCTCAAATGGACGCAATACCCGAACCAAGGAGCCTTGCTGGGTCAACCCATTCCCAGAGGGAGACAACTTCGACTACCCCGAAATCCAAGATATTGATAATGAGATAGCCGGTCCGATGACTATCACTATGTCCCGAATGATAATAGGGCCGACACGCTTGTTAGAGTCCTATTACATGCAAGCGAGGACTACACCGGAACTGTTCAGGAAAAGTACCTAATATTCTTAAGCCTAGTTAAAAATTTCCAAGCCGTTTATGGCCGATATATAGCTGAGGATTGGATCAGATCCATCCTGTACTATTTTCCCCAAACCCGTTTCTGGGCAAAATTCCGCCATCCTAATTGGAAATGGACAGTCGAAGCCAATGTTGCGGAAATTCTTCCCGAACATGTTGGATACAACATTGGTGACTGTCATTTCATATTTGACCCCACACTCTTTGTAAATCACTGGTTTTCATATGTGCTGGATACAAGAACAATGGTTTTCTACTTGCTTGACTCCTTGGTTGAGATCGTAACTTATTATCGGATGCAGCATGAAAAGGAGAATCCAACACTTAAGACAACCAAGAAAAAGGCCAAAAAGAAAACAGAGATGGACAAGTCTAAGGACATGATGGCAAATAAAGTGGTAAATTCAATTGAGATGTCTCTACATTTTATTGTCTTCTTTGATTTAGGTAAACATGTCTAACTGTGTGAACTTCCTTTTCAAATAATCATTTCTTGGATATTCTCTGAACGGTCAAGCCAGAATTGTTACAAGATGACCACAAAATCCCCAAAGATGTTACTTATGCTAAAGTCCATGTCCAACCGGACACGTATATTACTTATTATCGGTTTTTTTCCACCCGTTATTTGAAGTTTGATGGCTGATTTGACTAAAACGCGTTTGTCTAATTTATTTCAGGCATTCTTGTGGGGTTCATGTGCTTACATGGTTACAAATGTGGGATGGCTCATAGCAAGGGGAGGATAGGCACACAATGCCATTCTACACAGACGAAGAACTTCATGAATTGAAGATCGGGTTGTTGTGGTGGCTAGTCACCCATCCTAGCAACAAGCATCAGGCAAAAGTGTTGTCGTTAATGGAGAACTTCCCCAAGCAAAAGAGAAGACATTAGGAGACATAGTTGTTAGGACACGTGTATATTTATGACTCCTTTTGTATTTCATGAGGATGACCTTCATTTGTTCTTTTCCAAATACCCTACTGATGTAAAGTTAACAAAACAGCTTTGACAAATCTGCCTATAATAGTGAAAAGTTGAGGCAAAAGTGTCTCAAGTTTCCGATCGTCCAATGTTACTTGTTTACTATATCTGATTGTCATGATTTTTTTCCTACATATTTGTGATTGGAAACTCTGTCAATGTATGTTCAGGTTGCCAACACTATCAGATTGCTCTTCTTGTCAGGGCCTGTGAACAACATTAACAGGGGTCATTTACAACATTAACAGGGGTCATTTACAGGGGTCATTTACAACAATAACAGGGGTCATTTACAACAATAACAGGGGTCATTTACAACAATAAATGGGGTCACTTACGACAATAACAGGGGTCACTTACGACAATAACAGGGGTCACTTACGACAATAACAGGGGTCACTTACGACAATATCAGGGGTCACTTACGACAATAACAGGGGTCACTTACGACAATAACAGGGGTCACTTACGACAATAACAGGGGTCACTTACGACAATAACATGGGTCACTTACGACAATAACAAGGGTCACATATGACAATATCAGGGGTCACTTACGACAATATCAGGGGTCACTTACGACAATATCAGGGGTCACTTACAACAATAACAGGGGTCACTTACAACAATATCAGGGGTCACTTACGACAATATCAGGGGTCACTTACAACAATAACAGGGGTCACTTACGACAATAACAGGGGTCACTTACGACAATATCCAACTATATATATATTTCCATGTCCTTTACATTTGCAAGACAATATGATCACTGTGTACATAAATGAGACTTGGATACAATTTTGACAATAATATCCAACCTTCATTTACAACAACACCAAAATGCATCTACAAAATCATAATGACAACATCACATACCATCTCCAAAAATAATACGGTGTGCATTTCTATCTAAAGACATATACAACAAAAGAGTGTGACGCGCATTGCTCGAAAAATAAAAACCCAAGGCACCATTAATTATCAACTTGGATTTGGATTCTTGCAAGTCTTGACGGAGTGTCCCTCCTCATGGCATCTACTACAATGATAAACCTTCTTGTCTTGAAACTGAGATTCTCGCCTTTTTTTAGGCGGTCTACCTGGCGGCCTAAAAGTAGTTGGAGGCTCCAAGAAAGTCTCAGTTAGCATTTCTGTGACTGTTGGCTTCTCAACACATGGAGAATCATGTGTTGCAATTGGCCGCATGATATGTGCATAAATTTTTCTTGGGCCGCAATTGTAAAGCAATCATCCACAAATGCGTACACACTACCGTTAAGTTTCTTAATTGCTGCACATGCATGTGGGCAAGGTAGTCCACTCATTTGCCATGCTAAACAAGAACATTCTTTTGCAACCAAGTCAACGACAACATGACCATATGCATCACCGCGTCTAATTTCAATCAAAACCGGTTCTCCCCATAATATGTCGTCAGATATTTTCTCGCAAAGTTCACATGTTGCTGCAACTTTTTCTATGTTAGGCCCTACACCATTTTTCCAATTAACCAAAGCCATCTTGCTTGCAAGCAACTTCATGCCCAACTTCTCCCTATGCTTATATATTAACACTCCAATGTTGTGCTTCCGCTCTTTCACCATCCATGCATTGAATGATTCAGCAATGTTAGTGGTTATGTTATCCCACCTTTTAAACGGAAACTTGCTTAGAGCCCATCGATCAACGTCCCCCTGAGTCTCAACCCATTCTGCCAATTTTGGATTGAACGATTTCAAATTTCCCATCGCAACGGTGAAGTCTTCAACCGGCCTTGCATACGCAATTGCATCGAGGAGCTGCAATGCTAACTCCTTGCTATTCCCAAAGGTACGTGTTACCCCTTTATTGATTTTCAGAAATGCTGAACTATAGTTTTCCTTGACATGCCTATAACAAAATGCATGTCTCTCGGTGCCAAATACATCTTTTACAGCACCAATAATGGAGTTATTCCGATCAGACACAATTGTTATAACCATTGATCCTGTAATATGTTTTACACTATTTAGAAACCAAGCCCAATCATCATAGGTCTCACCACTAACAATGCCATATGCTAACGGAAACATTTGGTTGTCTGCATCATACGCACAAGTCGACAACATTGTTCCCCTATAAGGGCCACTGAGATGACATCCATCTATATATAGTATTGGCCGACAACCATTTAGGAAGCCTGTAATAGAGCAACCATATGCAATAAATAGCCTATCAAATCTGTTATCGGGTGACCCTTCCCATTTTGCAACCGTGTCGGGTCACTCTCTATGAGTCTCACACAACCAAGGAATGACCTTGTAAGAGTCCTCAACTCGTCCATGCAATTGCCTCACGGCTCTTTGTTTCGCCGTATATGCTTGACGATAGTTCACCGTATTCCCATACTCACTATACAAGTCCGTTCAATTTCATTTGCCGCCTTGTCAATATTACATCTCACACCATCGATTACAAGCGTTGATGTCAAGTTAGACTTGGGTGGATGAGATACAATAAGGCTATCCCTGCATGGTGTATGTGTTCACTTCTATATGTTCTCGATGATTAGGAAAGCGGTATCTTGATGTTCTCCGCCGAATACGCACCCATGTACCAAGGACAACCATCAACCTTGCACTTCACTATTATCTTCTTTGGCTTGTTCTTCACAAAAATGTAGGAAAACTTGTGAGCAATGCTGAATTTGTACAACGTTTCACGAAGGGTGACAGCATTCGCAAAAATCTGTCCTTCTCCCATTATCAAATCCGTCCATTTACAATGATTCATTTCTCGCCTCGTTTAATGGCACACTTTGCGAAGCACAAGGCAAGGATAGCAACTCTTGACTCTCATTGAACATTTGTGGGGAGACATAGACAACCTAGGTGCACCTACATGAAGTTGATCACTCCTCGCGACAACCAACAAGTATAAGTGCAAGTAATGAGAACCAAGTAATGACAATTAATATAGGAACAAATTACATTTATTAACACAACAAGACTTACACTTCTTGCTCTTCCATTTGAACATTCCTTCGTTGTGGTCTATTGTCATTATTCCCATTTTCTTCAATGTACACATGACAATATTCTTCATTATACCTTATTAAATGTTCTACCCCTTCATCATCTACAAGATCAAAAATGTAGATGCATCCATGCTTAGTTTGAACTTCACGCAAATGTCGATTTTCATTCCCATTTAAAGACGCTATGATTCTCGATCAACTCCCCGATATGTTGTTCCTTCCTTAATGCATTTTGTTCTTACCCTTCCACCAACATAGTCACTTTCTTGTCCTTCCCCACAAACAATGTTACCCCACATGGAAGAAACATAATAGATTCTTCCGGAAGTACTAGCCATCTTTAATTATGATCTCAAACATAAAGTTAGTATTAACAACTTTAATAAATACATTAGCAACTAAAGCCGTAGCTATTTACAACAATCTCATTTCAGCCTTTTTCACATTCAGTCATTCCCCTAACAAACAGACCTCCCTTTGTTTCCATGCCCAAAACAAGCGTAACCTACAACGCTTTTAACATTCATCTTGTATTAACAACTATACTACGTCATATTAACAAGTATATCACCATATTAACAACTATAATAAATATATTAACAACTATCCCTTTTCGGCGCTTTTACACCAAACCAGCTTCATCCCATTCCCATTAACACAGCCTTTCCTCTCGTTTTCAACCCAAAAACAGAGCAACATTTTTCCACAATACCCTAAAATGATTAAAGTCCAACTAGAATGGTGATGATGATATCTTGATGAAAAACTTAGTATTTCATACCTATTTCCAAGCCGATAATAACATAAACTTGGCAAAGCTCCAACCTTTCAACCAGCTGACCTTCTAAGTGGAAAAATATGTTCAAGAACAAAATAAAACCCACCGAGTTCAGCCTAATGCAAAAGATGATCGATCAACACACGTAGGAATATAAATGTTCTCTTCGTCGCTGAGTTGAGCAGATATAAAGGATCAGAACCCGCTTGCGTATGCGTGCTCTCCGCGTTCGCTTATGTTTGGCCAGCTTTTTGCTTTTCTCCATCAGGCGCCAAAACCATCTGCTCCTATTGTACAGTATGCTTTTTTGTTTATTACTAAAGGGATATTAATGTCATTGCATTGTTTCATCAAATACCCATTAGGGCCCTAGGGCCATTTGTGGTAGAGGAAAGTTGTTAGGGCCCTTTTTGTATTTTTGGGCCTTAATTGGGCCTTGGCAAGGATTTTCCCAAAATTATTTATTGTGTCAGGTCCACTTTTGAAAAAAAAAAATTTATTTTTTCTCCTTAACTCAAATAAATATAGTAGAAGGCTGAAGGGCCCATAAATGATGAAAATATACAGAGAATGTATATAGTTCATTAAGGGTTAATGTACAAATTTGTTTAGGAAGTATTTATGCAGAAGTGATGCTATCCTGAATTTTTTTTTTGTCTCGATAATTTAAAAATGTAGCAACATTACCCTAATCCATTAATAAGGTTAGGTTTAACCGTTAAAAAGATTCATAACACTACTACATTGGCGAATTTGAGAGACATGTGGCTCCTCCCAGCTGCAAAGAAAAGGGTTACTTCTAGCTGGCTATAATTTAATTGGTCATTAAATATATTGACCAATAAAAATATGTTATATACATGTAACGTGTTTTTTTTTTTTTGAACCTGCAGATTTGACCATTGTCGAATTCCTTTAGAGGCTGCTCTCCTAGTATGTGATTTTTTTATCCATAAGATTTAATAGTCTTTGGATTTTATGTTTGTTTTACGGTTATATTTTTTTAATCACCAAAAGGAAAATAATTAAGCAGAGTTGTTGAAGAAAAGAAGAAAAGTCATGAGACTTTATAAAAGATAGATAAGCATAATGCGTGCATGTGACAAAACGCCAATTACAAAGAACCATGTGTCCCACAAAGGGCATATAAGTCATTATCTCCTCTTAAATATCTGTCTGTCAATAATGGAAACTTAATTGTACCATCGAGCCTGTCTTCTTCTTCTCTCCGAATGGCCGAAGAGAGCAAAGGAAGAGTATGTGTTACAGGTGGTACTGGCTTTATTGGTTCCTGGATCATCAAGACACTCCTTGAATATGGTTACTCTGTTAACGCCACCGTTAGATCTCACCCCGGTACTCTATTATTATTATTATGCTCATATTTCAAGTAAATCATATATATATATGTATATAAACATTCATCTGTCTTCTGTAAAAATTATCATAGTTAGAATTTTCCTGGAGTATATTGTTGTTTAAAGCTCGATTATTTATATCACAGTTAATATGGGACCTTTCGCTGAATTGAGCAATATCTGACTGATTTAAGAAGTGTTATCTTCCTCTCTCTCTCTCCCTCTTCCTCTGTGCGCGTGTGACTGTATATTTGATGAAACCTTTTTTTGGTAGATTAATTTATAAGAAAATATTGTAAACAAGCTCTGTATACAAGGATAAACATTTTTAATTTCATCAATTCACCATTTAACATGTTTTAATGTCTATATGGACACTATTGGATATTCATAGGTCTCTGATCTGTATCGGATTCGACAGTGTTGATATGTTTCATTTTAACCCCCTTTAATTTGGATATCAAGATTTGTTTGGAATTTATGATATTCTTATATGACACAATACAAATTTAAAAAAGTTAATTTGGAGAGAGAAAAATTCTAGGAAAAATTGCTGAAAAATCCCCATTGCAAAATTTATTATCCAAAGGTACTTGAAATTGTTAAAATCTCATGTACAACTCTTATTCAACTGTGTGTAACATATCTTTAATTGTTTATGTGAAAAACATATGACATTTGCACATAGTTAAAGATTTGTTGCACTAACTGAAGGTGAATTGCATCCACTCAAGGATTTGAATTTTTAGGTGCCTTTGGAAAATAAATTTTGTAATGAGATTTTTCAGCAATTTTCCTGAAATTTCTACCAAGAAATTTTGAATAATCCCCCCTCGATCATACACAACACTGGAACTTTTTCAGCAATTTTGCAAGTTGTCTAATATACGTGGGATATTTGGGCAAAAAATATGATAGTCTCTGAAACTTTTTGGCCTCCTTTTTCCATTGCATGCAGAGCACAAGAAAGATGTGAGCTTCCTCACAAATCTACCGGGAGCATCTCAAAAGCTACAAATCATAAACGCAGACCTTAACAATCCAGAAAGTTTTAAGGATGCCATTGAGGGTTGCATGGGAGTGTTCCACGTGGCAAGCCCAATGGACTTTGAGAAGAACGAACCTGAGGAGATAATTACTAAAAGATCCATCGATGGAGCATTGGGAATTTTAAAAGCATGCCTCACTTCAAAAACTGTGAAGAGAGTTATATATACATCAAGTGCAGCTGCTTGTTCTTTCAATAGCAAAGAAGATGAAGTGAAGGATGAGAGTGTATGGAGTGATGTGGATTATCTTAGAAGTTGCGAGAAATCTGGATTTTGGAACTATGCAATTTCTAAGACACTTACAGAGAAAGCAGTACTTGAATTTGGAGAACAAAATGGATTAGATGTTGTGACTTTGCTTCCAACTTTTGTTGTTGGACCCTTCATTTGTCCAAACCTTCCTGGCTCTATTCTCTCTTCACTCTACTTCGTATTTGGTATGTCTTATATACTTTCCCCTGTTATTTTAATCACAAGGTCTAGGATTTATTTAATATAGTACTGCCTCCAATCCTTGTCCTAGATTAATTTGTAAGGATTAGGAAAATTAGCTAAGTTAATTATTTGTAACATGTGCGTTGGATTTCATAAAATAACATCTTTAACCATTTGCATTAAGACTACCAGTTGATGGAAATCCCCTTAGTATGGGCAAAAAATAGGGATATACAGTTTGAGAACACAATTACAAATTTAGGAGACAAATTGAATTGATATCTTATGCTCCCTCAGTTGTTAATATAGCACCTATTGAGAGAGTTGATAATTTTAGTCTTAAATATAAGACATATTTATTAATATTTTTCTAACTTACCCTATTGGTGCTCCCATAACAATAATCAAGGAGAGGAAACGATGAATTTAAATGAGATGACTAGAGTGTTTAGAAAATATATATCATATTAACTAACTTTCTAAATCTAATCAGATTAGGTAAATGTGTCTTATATTAATTATCAAAGGGAGTATTTAGAGGATCAAAGTTGTTATCTAACAAGCTTTTACATTTAGGATAATGTAACATCCCAATTCCAGAGCCAAATTTTTTTTTTTTTAAATCAGAGTCGAGCCTTGGAGCGTAAGAGTAACTGATTCCCATTAAAACGATAACCAGAGTGTAAAACAGTGTTGATACAGCATCCTATTGTTCTCATAGGTAATTACGGAAAACGATAAAGTGACATCTCCGTCTCGAGCTCACTCGTGCTACATGCCCTCCAACCATGAGCCTACTCGTGCAGCTTGCCTCGATCTCCGATCCATGGTCCTCGTGACCCTGAAGCTATAGCTGAGATTCAATTCACCGCATTGAATCTCAGGTAACGGTTAACCTTATGCTCAAATAAAACAGTATAGGGAATGACAGATATTCATGACATAATAGCTATGATCAATATAATGACTGTACATAAGCGTAAAGCAGTATGTAAGCCCCATAAAGTGCCTGCACTATTCACCAGTGCCACGATGATCGGTCGTGTCCTCAGCGCTAGGAAAACTCTAACGGTATTACTACATCTATAACCCGTGTGAAATCGTATGTGTAATCGGTAACCCCGAACAGAGTCTCTAACCGCGAATGTATCTCGTGACCCCTAATGAGAATCTCTATCCGTGAATGTACCTATCACATATATGTATATGAGCAGCACTAGATTAGTGTTACAAGACGCGAACGTACCTTCGTTGACGACGTTAGGTACTTCGCGTAAAACGTATTTTTACTAAAAACGTGAAAACGTCCAACAATGCACTTCGGCAACAGAACGGCAACAAATAAGAGTTTCGATATCCTATAAGAGTAATATCACTTTCATTAGTGATTTGGCATTATAATCGCATTTTAGGTAAAAATTACCATTTTGCCCCTATGCCCCTAATTGGCGGAATTTCACCAGCACTTCGTTACTCTGATTATTTTTCTTCCCAAAATTTCGCCAGAACTTCGACGCCATTTTGTTTTCCGAAAATAAAGACTAAAATATCCCTCCCATATGATATCCAATCATACTTAAAACATTAAAGGCTATTCTAGCATTACAACCCCTATTTTTGAAAGAACTTCAAAAGCTTCAACTTTTCGGAGACTCGATCCCTACTATGTTTTTACCTCTTCTGCATATTTTTCAATGCAATGAGGCCTAAAAACAAGTATAGGAATTTCATCCCCTACTTCCTAGAACTAACTAACAATTCTACTAACTACCGAACTAAAAACTCGAACTTGAAAGCTAAAGCCCGAAAGACTTACCCGTTGAAGACTTCTTCTAATTTTTCCGAGCTTCTCTCTCTTCTTTCTCCTCTAAGATTTCGGCTAGATGAAGGAGTGATGGTGTGAAGAAAATATGAAGAGCATGGCATCCTATTTATAGAAAACCAAAGGGATATGTTTGGAATTTTCAAGGTTGTTTTTAACCATGGAAATCAAACTTGAAATGGTGTAAAATTCATGTCCATGGATGCCTCTTGGCCGAAATAATTGGGTGATGTGGCTGAAATGGAGTGGTCCAAAAGTAATGACTTATGTTGCTTTATAGCCCGGGTCTAATAAAATTTCCCCGATCGGTACCCGATTCGCATGATTTCGGAGAACTTTCAAAATTCTGGATTTACAACTTTAAAGACATGTTCTCACTTACTAGAAATGTCCAAGTTAACCTAAATTTTGATTCCATATAGAGCTCCAACAATCCAGTTGAAGTTTTCTCGAGAAACGTGTCCGAACGTGTCCGGTGTCGAAACGTATTTCTGGAATCATCAACTTCTTCGAAAAATTCACCGATTCCAAATATGTTCATATAAATTCAAACTCATTCCTAGATGTTGAGTTAGAATTTATTTCCTTCATATCCAAAAATGTGCCTATCTCGCATTTTTCCCTATTTCGTCTTATTAGGAAAAGCACAATCGACGTCGGAATTAACTTCCTAAGAGGTCACTTGAAGGTAAAAACTCACTGAGCAATATTTTACCCTGACTTTGGAATTCCTATTCCTAGATCTCTAGATAGGATCTGTTTCCTAATTTCTAAATTACTATTCACATTTTTTTTTGCTTTAATTAATTATAATATTAAAATAATACCACTTGCATATATTTATTTTTCATTTCATTTTTTTTTCTGCCCTCTTTTTTTTCTGCCCTCTTTTTTTTCGTTTTTTTTTATTATTTGATTAATTATTTAATTAATTATTTAATTAATTAAATAATTATTTTTACATAATTTTTACAAAATTTTCCTATTGGTCTATTATTGCATTTAGGCTTAAAAATACCTAAACTCATCCATTTTTCTCAAAAATCTCCCATTAATTAGTAATTACATTCTTACTAATTTTAAACCAAAAACCACCATTTTTAGGGTTTTACATAATTATTCATGAATTTCCTTTACTTATGCTTAAGTAATTAGCCCAATATTACTTAATTATTCTTTTATCACTTGTTGATAATTTTCCAAATTACAACACCTCATTACCTTCATACTCTTGCATTAACATTAGCATTTCCATGCCTCTTACATTATTCGATAATTTACAAGGGTATTATGGTCTTTTTACGACTTTTTGGACATTCTTATACAATTTCTCCAAGTTCATAATTTATTAAATTACCATAATTAGAGATAATATATTCTCCTAATTCACTTGGTCATTTTACTGCCTTTTAGGATTGTTTTTCATAATTTTTCTAAGTTATTTATGTCCCTTAGGGGCATTTTCGTCATTTTGGCACTTTGGCCCTTAAACTCTCTAATTTTTAGAGATTTTTCCTTAGAAAATAAGCTAATTATTACTTAATATTTGATATCTCATATTCACCTATTTTTTATAGGTATATTTTTACTAAATTATAATACAGATTTTTAGGGTATTACAGATAAGGAGAGTAGGAGCTAGATGGAGCAGCTTTTTATAAATAGTGTGGCTTCCTCTCCCTATTTAATTATATCAGGGAAAATTAATCCTTTTGATTTCCTTATACTTTTGACTCGTCAATTGTAACTCAATTACTAAATTTTAATTTGATACAACTCAATTCTTATAGTTTTGATTTGGTTATAACTTAGTTCTTAAACTACCAACCCCTATAGTGTAACCATTTAAAATATTAGTTCATGAGACTGAAGTTTTAAATGGATAAAATTATAGGGATTGAGTTGCGGTAAGTTAAAGTTTAAAAATCGAGTTTCAATTAAGTTAAATCTGCAATGAGTCAAGGTTTAAGATTGAGTTACAACTAAGTCAAAATTATAATATTAAAAAAAAAAATATAAATTTTTTACCATTATATATTGATATGGATATATATTGGCTAGGTGATCATGCATTTAGTTGTGCATTAACGAATTTTTGTGTGTTTATGAAAATGATGAAGATGAAAAGGAAACAACAGGTTATCTGCAAACACCTATGGTACATGTGGATGATGTGGCAAGGGCACATATATTTCTGCTTGAACATCCCAATCCAAAAGGGAGATATAATTGTTCAGCTTGTATGGCAACTCTTGAGAAGGTGTTTCAAGTTCTTTCTGTTAAATATCCTCAGTTTCAAGCACCAAGCATAGAGTGAGTATATAACACACTCGTTCTTCTCTCCATATATATGTGTTGTTTAATTTACAGACATAAAAATTATACTATTAAGTGAATGATATTATTAGCGTGTTGATTTTCTAACCATTATTTTCTTAATTGCCTCTTTTGGAATTTCATTATTGTAGTTCCTTAAGAGAAAGGAATGACCCAAAATTTCCAGATCTGTCATCTAAGAAGCTCATGGAAGCTGGATTTGAGTTCAAGCATGGATTTGAGAAAATGTTTGAAGATGCCATAGCATGCTGCAAAGAAAAGGGTTATTTGTAGCTAGCTATAATTTAATTACTCATCAAATGGATTACCCAATAAAAATATGGCACATGTAATGAGATTTTTTAATACTTTGATGATCTGAAATCTAATATTATTGAAATAGATTTTGATCACTCTAATGTGATTTCTTTTCCATTTATAAGTTTTAAACTCTTGATTTTACTTATAGAGAATTGAGTTCATTCAACTTGACTCAACCATGACTAGCATGTAAAGTGTTATAATGATATACGTATGTATGAAATGTAAATAAAAGTTATAACTTAATTGAATTTAGAGAACAAAGTGGATTAGATATTAGATCCGCATTATTTTTTGATTATGGGAACCATTAATTTATCTAGCTTAATTAAGATAGTTGGCTTTATTAATTAATTGATCATTCTTTCCTCGATTTGGTATTTGGTATGAGCTTTAATTTGCAGCAAGTTACTCTACCAGTTGTATTAATAAAGCTCCTCTCATTAGCCTCGCTCTCCACTCTCTATCAGGTTGATCATCCGTGAATTAACAGATATGAAAAAGAACCCCATGGCAGCGGTTGGAGTCGATAAATTTTGTTTTTTTGTTTACAAGCGGTAAGCATAAGCTTGAAGTTTAAAATATACGCCACCTAAGACAGAACTAAATTCATCCCCAACAAACATTTTGTCAAGCATGAACTGAGTTCTACATCTTGGTTGCACTTTCTGGGACTATTCGTATCTGCATATCTACTACATACGCCTCTCTAGCCCAAACATCTAAACATTGAATAATCTCCCTATTTGAGTGGGACAAAACAACCTGTCAATCTCCATATAATAGTTTACATGTGACCTTAATTTCAACTTTGAAAGAATGATCTTGCACATTATCTCTTAACAAAATATTTAACGCCTCCAAAAAATCTGAGAACACTTGTAGTCTTGGAAATTTAAAAAGTTGACAAACCTCGAGCCCTATCTTAATGGCCAATATCTCTCGCAATTGTCACCGGAAAGGTCCAATATTCTTCATAAAACATGTGACCCAACTTCCCATTTCATCCCTAATTAACCCTCCAATTGCTACCTGGTTATGCTGTCTTACTGACGCATCCACATCAAGCCAAACATACCGTAGATTTGGCTTCTTCCATTTGATATATGTTTGTACTATCTCCGCAAGCAATTGGTGCATGCTTCAATCTCTGATTGACAACTTCTTCCATTAAGTGGTGTTGATATTGATGAAACACCTCCTATGAAGTGGTTGTTTTACCTTCAAACAATTGAACACATCTTTCTTTCCACGATGACCGCAAACATGTGCAAATATTATAGTCCATGTCTACTTTTGAAAACAAGCTTTGCCGGATTCTCTATTGCATTCCATCGAAACCAACCCTTCAAATCATATGAAAAGAATACAGTATATTTATTAGGATTAAGAAATTCCCTCCACACATTTCTTGCTCTCTCACAGTCTCTCAAAACATGTAATATTTTTTCCTCACTTTGACAACCCAGTCCACACTCCCTTATATTTGAAAGCCCAACTCTTGCTCTCAAGGAATTAGTCATTAATCTCTTATGGGTTATTTTCCAAACAAAAAACTTACATTTTTCAAGCACATTCCAACGCCAAAACCTTCCGAGACTAACTCATAGATGTCTGGAATAGAAAAGAATTTATATGTTGATTTTACTGTAAAAGTTCCATCAAGTGAACTAAGCCAGATGACTGTGTCCGATTGGAATCCAACATGGGGTTTTACCATAATCATCTTGTTGATGACCCAGCCTAGGAAATTTTCCTTCCATCTTAGAACATCTCGAAGCACCACTCAGGGTAGTAAAACTACCCACCGTTTCCTCAAGGTTAATCTTATGAACATTTGACACTGCATATTCAATCAAAGGTCTGTCAAAAGACGTCCAAAGATCTCACCAAAATCTAGTGGTTTTACCATCATTTTTTTTCAACGCCTTGTAAAAATTTCTCCCAATACTTTAGTAATAGCTTGCCAGGTGAGAGAATTATATTTCTTCTCCACTCGTGGCACATAATCATCACCATAGTGATATTGTGCCCTTAGACATTGCACCCATCAAGCATTTGGTTTGGTTTCCTATCTCCAACACAACTTCATAATGAAAACCTTATTCTAAAGCTCTAAATTTCTAATTCCCGACGTGCAAATCGTTCGTCTGACTTGGGTATAGGGGTGAAAGACTAATCGAACCGTCTAGTAGCTGGTTCTCTCCGAAGTTTCCTCGGGATAGCTAGATGTCACGCCCGGAAAGGAACGCAGATGATTCGTGTGCACAGACACTCTACATTTAAATAGGAGGTTTGGGCTTCAAGTATGAACAAGTCTAGAAACTCCTAGAATATGGTAGATATGTGTACATAATGGTAGAGTTGTGTGGAGAATTCTAGAGAACTCTTGTAAGTGTGTAAATATCTAGATATTTCTAGAGAAGGTTCTGGAGAACTATTCTCCACCGTAGGATGTAATCAATCTTAGCCGTTCATTGAGGAGGTGCTAGGCTATAAATAGGAGATGCCTCCCTCATTTGTAACCATCCAAGGGAATTCAATCAAGTGTTATCCAAGAGTCTTCAAGCATTTGTTGTTCAAGAGCTTTCTCTCTAAGTTCTCTTTCTCTCTCTAAAGTTCTCTTAGTCTTTGTGTTCTTTGCCTACTCGTGAGGTTTCGGCTGACTTAGCAAAGATCGAGAGGGGTGATCAAGCTAAGGCCGGCACGGTATTTGGGAGATCAAGTCCAAGGTCGTGACATAGAGCTCAAGTGTGAGTTCTATCGGGTAAAGCCAATGATTAGAGGCATCGGGGGCACAATACCCTCGACCTATTCTCCTACCTTTTTACTTTTCAATATTTTCTCCTTTGATGTGAGGAAGATAGATGGTGTGAAAGCAAAGAACGGACGTTATGTTGATGTGTAAAAATCCAGATGGCAATTTTTATTAAGGAGCTAGATATTCAGTAGTACTGATGAAAGTTTTTTCCATTCATCAATTAAGTAAAGGAACACACATACAATCATGTTAATATCGGGCTTGACTCCAAGATCTCTGAAATGCGAGGTAGCAATACTTCTCATTGGACATTATTGAAAAATTATAAAATTGTTTAACATTTAACAAATTTTAACGGCTTTTCTTGACATAAACAAAGTGATAAATGTGCTTATAAAAAAAGGAAAGTAGGAAATATATAAATTGTGAGCACCAGTACTTTGTCTAAATTCTTTTAACAAATTTTAAAAATTAGAAATATGATAAAATGAAAAAGAATAACACTACATGACCTTCTTCCCTTTGCCTATTTAGAATAAAAGAAAAAGAAAAGAAATGGGAAAAGGGGGGAAAACCATCAACCTTAAAGTTTCACTACTACAAAATATGGATACTACTACTCTAAAAGACGTCCCTTTTTAAAAAGGGGAAGTAAAAAGTGAAAGCGGTGACATTGTCGTAATTATTTACAAGACTCTGAGACTTTAGACGTCCAAAATATGAATTTAGGGCGCCTAAAAATTTTTTTGACGTATTTTTTGGCGTCCTAAATTAGTTTTGGGATGTCAAAAGTAGAATTTTTGGCGTCCTAAAAGTAGTTTAGGACGCCAAAATCAGCATTTTTGGCGTCTAAAGTATTTCAGGATGTCAAAATCAACATTTTTGGCGCAATTTAGAAAATTTGGGAACTTTTTTAACGCCATAAATTTCCTTTGGCATCCTAAATTGTTTAGGACGCCAAAATCATAATTTTTGGCGTTCTACATTTTATTCAAGACACCAAAAGAGAAAAATAAATATTTTTAGCGTCCTAAATAAGAGTCAAAATGCCCGAAGACAGTATTTTTGGCGTCTCAAAATAATTTCAAGACACCAAAAATACTTTCATTAATTATTTTAAAACATGTGTTCGATGAGATCTATCTTCACTCTCACTCTCGTTCGCTCCTGTACGCCTTCACTCTCACTCTCGTCCTAAAACACTCGCTCAATCGTTGCTACTCTCGTTGGTCGCCGCCACACTCGCTTGGTCGCTGCCCCCCGGTCCCTCACCATCCAACCTCTCCACCATTATTCCAAAACACGGAAGGCCCCGATGCGAACAGGCTTTGTAGGGCCCAGATTTGTCGCCACCAGCCGTGTAAGCTCAGATTCGCCACAAAGATCGCCGCTAAGATCATCACGCGATGTCGCCGACCCCGGTTGCATCGTGGCGACTTCCCTTTTCTCCTTTCTACAATTCTCGAACCCGACTTCTCGATCCCGCTTGCCTTCGTTCCTCTCCTCCATCTATTAACTTTACAGGTATATTCAACTTTATATTCTATTTTCGATCAAAAATTTATGATGATTCAACGCTGATTTTACTTATTAACCCGTCGAATTAGGATTCGAGCCTGAAAGAAATTTGGGGTTTCATTTTAGTCCATCGCCTTTAAGTTCAAATGTGCTGAGATTTGAGTTCAATAATTTTTATTTTAAATAAGAAAAACTTCTAGATGGGTAATAAGTATTCAACTGTTATAAATCACTACTGCTAATTGTTGATGTGTTGATCTTGCTGGTTATTCTGAAAGATTGTTGATTGTTGATGTGTTTTTTTTTTTTTTGGAAAAATCACCAATTTAGCAACTTTTACTAAAAATTGTACCCAATTAAAGTAGATGAAAAACATTTTACCAAAATAAGACAGTTAATAGCGGCGCCACTAGTGGCGTAGAGAGCCTTGACACCACTCAGCAAAACATACTGAATTTGCTGAGTGGCGTCATGCAAGATGACGCAGGTAGTGGCGCCATGTTTCATGGCACCACTACTTTGGTGAGTGGCGTCATAGTGCATGACACCACTCACCAAAGTTTATTTATTTATTTTTGCTAAAGCCACTTAAAAAAAAATGATGAGAACAAGTGAACGGCGCAGTAGTAGGGATTTTCAACCTCAAGACCAAGATTTGAATATCAACAATTTAAAATAATTTTACCAAAACAATATGCCTTTTCGAAAAGCTCAGGGGCTCGCCCCTTGACTGCCAGCTTAAGGCTATGGGCCGCCATAGCTAAATGTTCGTAGCGATAATTTAATCATGACACCTTTAGTTTCTTTCATATTGTATGAATTATTGTGCTACAAACAGTTAGCTACTACGGTCCCGCTAGCTAAGCTAAGTGGGCAGGTCAGTAATGGGATCAGCCAGTAGCTAATTGTTTGTAGCGCGATAATTCATACAATATGAAAGAAACTAAAGGTGTCATGATTAAATTATCGCGCTACGAACAGTTAGCTATGGCGGTCCCACTAGCCAGTTAGCTGGCGGGGTCAAGGGGCAGCGCCCTTAGAGCTTTTCAAAAAAGGCATATTGTTTTGGTAAAATTATTTTAAATTGTTGATATTCAAAATGTTGGTTTTGAGGTTGAAAACCCCTACACTACGCGTCGTTTCACCTGTTCTCATCATTTTTTTAGTGGCTTTAGCATAATAATAATAATAATAATAATTAAAAAACTTTGGTGAGTGGCGTCATGCACTATGACGCCACTCACCAAAGTAGTGGCGCCACTATTTGCGTCATCCTGCATGACGCCACTCAGCAAATTTAGTACGTTTTGCTGAGTGGCGTCAAGGCTCTCTACGCCACTCACGCGACGCCACTAACTATCTTATTTCAGTAAAATGTTTTCCATCTGCTTTAATTGAATACAATTTTTAGTAAAAGTTGCTACATTTGTGTTTTTCCTGCTTTTTTTTTTTTCTGGTTCTTCCACTTCTTGGCCAACCCCCAAACTTGTGGTTTTGGGGTTTTTTTATTTTTTTTAAAGAAAACAATATGGCATCCTAAAATATATTTTAGGACGCCAAAAGTTTGGAATCCTAACATATTTTTAGGACGCCAAAACTCTCAACTTTCAACATCCCCTACATAGATGTCCCTTTAAAAAGGGACGTAAAACAAGCAAAAGAACGGACGTCGAAGAGCTTTTTTGTAGTAGTGTATTAAGTAAAAAATGATAGAGTTATATAATGTTTGGTCTTTATATTTTGCCCTTATTTTGATTTTGGTCCCTATAATTTCAAACTATAGGTTTTTTTTCATACAATTTCTTTCTATCTAAAACGTTAATCCCTGAAATTTAATAAGGATATTAACGATGTTAAAATGATGATATTACATCATCAGGAAAGGAATCTAAGGAGAGAACCCTATTTCCACATCAGCGTAACTAACGATGTTAGTGCTACATCGTCATATTTAATACTTCCTTCGGTCTTAATTATAGGAACACATTTTGAAGTTGGTTTTGATCCTTATTATAAAAGCAGGTTTTAACTTTTGTCAATTTTTTCCTATAATACCCCTATTTATACTTTCTCAATAATAATTAGAGACAATAATAATTGGATAATACACCTATATATTCTATAAAATAAATAATGTTTGCAACTTATTAATGTTATATATACCTCAATTATACTTTTTATATAAAATAATTTTGAGCAATTTTGTCATATTTTACTAAAGAGTAATAAGTATAGTACGTAATTACCCCACGTGGGATAGGTATGCAATTTATTTGGCTTGTTGGGCTGACGTACTCGTTTTCCCACCCCCAAAAAAATTCACGAGGAGCCGAGGAAGCGGCTCACATAAATAGAAGGAAACTATCCAACAATAAAGGTAAAGCAGTGGCATTATTATAAAATGAGACACCAATTATGAAGTGGTTAAGTAGGGGTATTTTAGGAAAATAATTATAATTAACAAATTTAACTTCTCTCTTTAATCTCTCCAAATTCTGTTAAATAGTTTCTATAATTAAGACTAGAAGGAGTATTGTTTAGGTCCTATTAAATTACAATGACTAACGTTTTATAAGAAAAGAAACTTGAGGGACTAAGACTTATGGTTTCAAACTATATAGACCAAAACATGAAAAAAAAAAGGGTAAACTATAAGGATCAAACATTATCTTAACCCAAACTAATTAAAAAGTAAACGTAATGGGGTGAATATCAAAAAAGTTCCCAATGACAAGTGAAAGAGCTATCATTAAAAGATTATGAGACTTGTTAATATATATTTTTTTATTGGGAGTTAAATTATACTTCTTCGGTCTTTACTATAAGACACAATTCACTTTTATGGAGAAATTAAATAAACTAAATAAATTAGTTAATCATAACATATTTTGTGTATCATTTGATTATATATCAATTTATAAGTCAAACAAATTAATTTAGTATTAAAAAGATAAATATTAATATTTTATAATAATTTATTTAACTTCCTTAATCTCTCAAAATAATAAACTATGCCTTCTCCAAAGTAATGCTAACAATGATTTCCCCACCTCTAGCTTATACTACTCACAGCTCAAAATACTAGAGGTGTTCAATGTCTTCTCATCCTCTCAATATATATATATATATATATATATATGTGTGTGTGTGTGTATTTATTTCTTTCTCTAAAATATCTAAGTGAGAAGTGAGGCACCTCCAAAATAAGAATAATGGTGATTAGTTTGTTTGAATTTTTTTAATCAAATTGTGGTTTTTAATCAAAGGAAGCCACTATTTAATCAAGTTTTTGTTAGATGTTGAGAAAAATTTTAATAACAGATTTGGGCATTTCTATAGTGTAAAGGGAAGACCAATTTCAAGTTGTTACGCAAATGATTGTATTTTATTTCTTTCTTTTCATAGCAAGAGTTTTTGTTGCTTACAATTTTCACAAACGGTTATCACCTTCTTCCCCACTTATATGGGAAGTGGCTACGATCTATCATAGTTGACCGTCCACTTTTCTTTTCTACATTAAATTTTTACCGCATGCGTAAAAATTTAATGAGTAAAAGAGGCAATGGACCGTAACCACTCACATTTATATGTGTCTTCTTGGAATGAATTGCCTCCGCCAAAGAATCGGCCTTCAGCCTTTTTTCTCATTGGATTTCCATAATTTTTTAGAGCTATTTTTGTCTCTTATGGTACCCACAATATTAACTTATATCGTACGTAGTCTCTCACAATATTTTGTGTGTTAAGACCACCTTATTCACTCATATTAAGAGCATCCTCTAAATACTTTTCTTGTTCTTTCATTTAGCTTAATTTAATCTTGGGGATTATCATTTAATCTTGCCATATAATGACCCTGATGCTCTTGTTGCCAACTTTAAATTATGGTGCAATTGGTCATACCCTTGAGAAAATGGTAGTCATAAATGCATCTATGGTCTACCTCAAGTAGAGCAAAACATTGAAAGATTGTGAATATTGAATTATTGATGAATTTGTAATTTTAATTCTCTCTAAATATTTGTATTTTACTAATTTGATACAGTATAATATTAAATAAATTATATATTTATGTCAGAGAAAAGGAAACATAGGAAAAAATTCAATGAGAATTTTTTTTTTTTTTAAAAAGACGAAGAACCTTTTTAGAAAATTCCCGACCCCAAGGATTTGCCGTCCCGGATTTCTCGTCCCGTCGTCTTTGCGATTTGTTGTTGTGGCCGGCAACTTCAACTCTTTAGGTTCTTCTTCGTGCTCTATGCTCGTTGGTGTCGAGCTATTCAATTTCGTGAGTCGCCTTCGCCTTCGTCGTGCCTTCAGTTTTGTTCTTCCTCCTTCACCTTTCCTATCGCCGAGTTCTCTTTATATATAGCATCTGGTTGTTCCTACTTGTTGCCTTAGCATTTCATAAGATTTTTGCTTCGTCGATTTTTACCATATTAAAGCTAAAACAAAATTAAGGTTACCCGAGGAAATTTGAGTTTTTTGTTCTGCATTGGCCGGGATTCTGCTTCTTAAAAAATTTATTAAATCTGTGACTATATGTTCTGCACCTCATTATAATTTGTTGTTGTTGGTGTTAATTAATTGAATTCTTTCATGACATGATTGAATTCTTCATCATTTATGGGTGCTGTTCTGCTGGATATACGTACGTAATTCTGTTTTGGTTTCTTCTTGGGTTAGGTCGTCTGAAACTTGTTGCTAACAAGTTAGACGGTGACGGCGTAAATGAGAATTGCATGACTAAAACTTGTTTGCCTGAAACATTCCTTTCACATAAAGGCTTTCGTGCTTTGGTGGGTCTTCGAGATCCTTTTGATGATCATACTATTACAACATATATACTTGTTTCCTATCAAAATTTCTGTTTCTCTAATAGAACACTCAAGCTGGTCGTCTTCTCTTAATGGAAGAGAGCAAAGGAAGAGTTTGTTATTGGTGGCATTGGCATTGTTGGTTCCTGGATCATTAAGGGAAGTATAACTCTTCATTTTAACCGGAAAACAAAAGCTCATTTAGTCAGTCACAGAAAATAGAGCAATGAGTTTTCAAGAAAAACACAATGTATGATTAACGTCAAAACCTACCTAGTCACGATCGTGTTCACCATTTAGCTTACTGTAAGTATATAAGTCGCAAGTAGTATAAAACGTTCGTTCGACAAAAGTGGGCTAACTAATGCATTTATGCTCTTAATTAGGTTGTCAAAGTCATTTTGAATATTTCCATTTGTGAAAATAATTTTTGGTTCAAAACAAGGTAAATTGGACTAAATAAGATAAAATTTGATTCTAACTTCAATTAGATGGAGCCTATGATTATTTCTCCTCTTTGCACTTCATAGAACTAAGTTAATTTCCTCGTAAATAGTATTTCAATAAATACATGTGTTAGTTTAAGGTTTACAAGCACTTGACAAAAGCTTTCTCAAATCAAAATCAAATTTCTCTTTTCATCAAAATGCACAATCTCTTACTACAATTAATGAAAATCAGCTTTAAACAACAATCTTGATGTGACATGTAATACCCTAAAAATCTATATCATAATTTGGTAAAGTTATGCCTATAGAAAGTAGGTGAATATGAGATATCAAATATTAAGTAATAATTAGCTTATTTTCCAAAGGAAAATCTCTTAGGAAAAAAAAGAACTATGGGTCAAAATGACCAAAATGCCCCTAAGAGACATAAATGACTTAGGAAAATTATGAAAAATCCTAAAAAGGCATAAAATGACCAAGTGAATTAGGAGAATATATTATCCTAATTATGGTAATTTAATAAATTATGAACTTGGAGAAATGGTATAAGAAGGTCCAAAAGGTAATAAAAGACCAAAATACCCTTACAAATTATAGAATAATGTAAGAGGCATGGAAACATTAAGGTTAATGCAAGAGTATGAAGGTAATGAGGCATCGTAATTAAGAAAATTATCAACAAGTGATAAAAAGAGTAATTAGATAATATTGAGCTAATTACTTAAGCATAAGCAAAGAAAATTCACAGATAATTATGTAAAACCCTAAAATTAGTGGTTTTTGTTTTAAAATTAGTAAAAACATGTTTACTAATTAATTGGAAATTTTGGAGAAAAATATTTGAGTTTAGGTATTTTTAAGCCTAAATACAAGAATTGACCAATAGGGAAATTTTGTAAAAAGTTATATAAAATAATTATTAAATAATTATTTTATATATTCTTATAGAGAACCAAAAATTCGCACTAGCCATGACGCCGCTACCATGCAAGACGAAGCAGAGAAAAAAGATGGCCATAACCCTCAATTGCACCAAAAGCCATAAACAAATACCGCTACTGAGCACGAAAGTCAGCACGCAGGTCCCCACCTGCATATACCCAAATCCTCAACAACCCCTGTTGCCACAAACTTTAATTAAGTTAAAGTTTCAAAAGAAAGGGAAGAAACGTGAGTGTGTCGGTGGCAGAAAAGTAATTTCATAAAGCGAGACTTTTCTATAAATCAACAAATGGAGATGCATCCCAGAGAAGGTCAGTTGAAGTTCTCATAAACAAGGATGCGTCGCCGTGTCCTCCTTCTTCATTCGACCTCCAATAAACCAAACCAGAAAATGTAACCTTATATACCCAAGTCATCAAATTCTTATGAGGTTGAACTCAGAATTCAACACCCTTATTGTTCGTTGTTAATAAGGTACCAGTCTCTCTCTCTCTCTCTCTCTCTCGGAGATTGTTGAACTGTTCTTGTTGATTTCATTTGTTTAACTTGTGGCTATGGTTTTCAAGTTTCTGGGTTATATATATATATATATATGTTTGATCTCAGTCTCTTTGTCCCCTTGTTTCTGCGCGCTTCGATATATAATTTGTAGAAAGCTTCGAATTTTCAGTTTTCCGTTGCAATGGGTGTTACAGAAATCCCTTTTTTCTGTGTCGTTCATTGTCCTCGGATGTGATGTGAAAATTGGACAAGAGTCGGTTTGGTTGGTAAAGCAATACTCCCTTCGGTACTAATTAATTATAGGATATATTTAACCGATGTTAGAGAGATTAAGGATGGAGATTAAATTAGTTAATTTTACTAATTTTTTCTAAAATGCCCTTATATGAATTTTGCACTTCAATTATCTTATTGATTTCTTATAATCCTTTATTCATATCATCAATAGGGGTATTTTAGAAAGAAATTGACAAAAAATAAAATGTTGTCTTATAATTAGGGCTAAAACAAACTCCTAAATATTGTTTTTATAATTAGGATATGAAGGAGTAGTATTTTTTCCCTTTTAATTTTTTTATAGACTGTAGTTTTTTTTTTTTTTTTTTTTTTTTTAATATATCTATATATCCAAATGAGAAAAGCTCTCTCAAAGGTAGACCTTATACTTAAAGAATCAAAACTCTTGTCTTTTTTCTAAATGAGCTTTAAATTAATTTTTTTAAAATATTTTATAAAAATATTATTATAATTTTACATAAAAAAAAATATTAAACTTAAAGTTTGATGTACTTCTTAATTAATCTTGTCTAAATCACATGAAAATTACTTCTTTCAAAATTAGTTATAAATTGATAAAAAATAATGCATATTGAAAAACATAAGTACTTTTCAAACAAATTTTTTTTAATGTATGATATCTATATATTAAAAATATTTGATATTTGATGACCCATATGAGATAATAATTGTATTAAAAGAACTTCAAAACTTTTTTATTAATCAAAGTTAGTATTCCCTCTAATCCTTAATATAAAATATATTTATATAATTTGATTATATTAAAAACGTTAGTTAATATAACATGTATTTTCTAAAACATTCTAGTCATCTTCCTTAATTTCCTCGTTCTCTATCCTCATTGATTATTATTGAGGGAGCATCAATAGAGTTAAATTATGAAAAGATTGAAAAATATGTTTTATATTTAAGAACATGATCAATCCCAAGATAATTAAGAATGGGAGTGAGTATTATTTTATCTTTTCAACTTCATTGTCTATCCCCAAGTTATTACTCAAAGTTCTTAAAATTATAAATCTAAAATATTCTTATAATATCCATATGACCAAATTATGATTTGGAAAATAATACGTAGTACGAGTATAAATTTGAAAATTACTAGGGATAGTTTCAATAATTTTGATTTTAAGATCCTTAAATTTTATCAATTTCATATCTTAGCTTTATGTGAGTAATACGTAGTACGAGTATATATATATATTCTGTATTTCTATTTTATATTTCACATTCATGTGAGTAATATATTCCATTCATCTCCAACCTCAAACATTTACTTTCCCTTAGCTTTATGCAGATCAAGACCCACATTCAGACCACACTAAAATTTATTGAGGATAGTGAAAGAAGTGGTTAATTTAAAATGCAGGCATCTCAGAAACATGAGATTTGCTATGGCTCTGTGCAAACTCTGGAATCATATCATTATTCTTTAGCTCAAACCATAGAATCTTGCTCAACAAGTAACAGTAATCCTGGCCTTAGTTCTCCATCAGCCAATGGAAGCCCAGTATTAAACTCATACATGTTGAAGACACAAAATTCTTTTGAATCTTGCTTGACACAGACACAAGATATTGATGATCTTAGCCACAAGCTACACGAGCTGGAGACTGCGATGTTGGGACCTGATGAAGAAATTTCAGTCACATATGATGATGATGCAGTCATGTATGAAGCAGAGAGATGGAAGAAGACCATGGAGATGATATCTAGAGGAGACTTGAAAGAGATGCTTTGTGCTTGTGCACATGCAATGGAGGAGAATGATATGGAGACGAGCGAATGGCTGATATCTGAGCTGCGAGGAATGGTGTCCATTTCTGGAAATCCTCTACAACGTTTAGGTGCATATGCGTTAGAGGCTCTTGTGGCTAGATTGTCTTCTTCGGGAAGCAAAATATGCAAATCCTTAAGATGCAAAGAACCTACTGCTTCTGAACTCCTTTCTTATATGAATAAATTATATGAAATATGCCCATACTTCAAATTTGGCTATTTATCAGCAAATGGGGTGATTGCTGAAGCCATGAAGCAAGAGAATAAGGTTCATATAATTGATTTTCAGATTAATCAGGGCATCCAGTGGGTGAGTCTCATTCGAGCTCTCGCCTGCCGACCAGGAGGGCCTCCGAAGATTAGAATCACAGGTGTTGACGACTCCACTTCGGCTTTTACTAGAGGAGGAGGACTTGAGATT
>JAMWYP010000781.1:0-43761 GCA_025563575.1 Acacia pycnantha
TAATGGCCTTAATTAATTACATTATTAACCTAAATCCAAGTGATAATTAATGGACCAATGAGGAGCTTGGGTTCTCATCTTTAAGACTCAATAGAAACACAAAATAAAAGTAAAAAATGTAAAGGAAGTTTGTAACATCCCATTTAAAAGTGGAATTTTTTTAATCGAGTAGAGCATTGGAGCGAAAGAGTAAGCTGATTTGCATTCAAACATTACCTATGGTGTAACATAGTAATGATTACAGTCATTCTAGTGTTCGAATAAAACATACGGAAGCGGTAAAGATATCTCCGCCGATCGTCTACTCCCTGCCATTTTCCCGGTCTCCCACTCTTGGTCCTCCAGGACCATGGCTTCTGAGTGAGATCCAATTTACCGCATTGGATCTCGGGTACGACCCCAACCTTATGCCCAAACAATACGGTATACGAACAACAGATATTCAAGACAATACAACAAAGTATATCAATACATAAGCATACGGGCGGATGCATGATCAATATGACGACAGAACATAAGCACGGCGGGGTATGCAAAAGCCTCATAAGGTAAACAACAATAACAACCATTTGCACATAAACCGGTGCCACGATACCCACTCGTGTCCTCAGCGCTAGGAAAACATAACGGCATTATTATGACTATAACCCGTGTAAATACTGTCTGTATATCAGTCTCTGAACGTATCTATCACATATATGTACTTAAGGTGCACATGATTAGTGTTACAGTACGCGTCCGTACCTTTTTTGACGGTCATCGGTACTTCCGGCGGAAAATGGCAAGTTCTACGGAAAATCGTACTTTTGACGGAAACAGCGGGTTGACAGCGAAAAATCGGCGGCACAATGGCAGTACTTGTACACAGATATCCTATAAAGAGAATATCACGTTTATCATTATTTGACATCATAACAGGCATTTTAGGTATAAATTACCATTTTGCCCCTAGTTGCCTAATCGCCGAAATTTCGCCAGCGCTTCGCTACTTTGACTTTAATTTCTTCAAAAAATTTTCCAGAACTTCGACCCAATAATGATTTTAAAATTCTACTTAAAATACCCCTATCATATGATATCTAATCATACTTGAAAAGTTAAAGACTAATCTAACATTACTATTCTAACTACGGAAAGAACTACGGAAACTAAAGACTCGGTAGAAAAACTTACTCAGAGCTTGATTGGGAAATTCCCCGGACTTCTCCTCCTCTCTTCCTGCTCTCTATTTTCAAATAGCACTTGGTTTTTGGTGTGAAATGTGAAGAGGGATCATGCCTATTTATAGGCAAAAATAGTGCCATACCCTGTAATTTTTCCTTCCCGACTTAGGTAATTTTCCCCTCCATTTCCACCACAAAAATTAGGGTTTCTAGATGAAACCCTCTTGGCCACACAATTAGCAAAACCGGCCAGCTCCCCCCCCCCCTTGTAATCAATTCAACTTTTTGCTTTTTGCCCCGGCTCGACAGAATTCCCCCGATCGGTACCCGATTCGCGTAATCTCGGAAAATCTCAAAAATACGGAATTACAACATTGAAGACCCTTTCTCACTCACTAAAAATGTCTGGTCTAAACAAAGTTTTGATCCCGTCCAGGTATTCTCCGGTCCTGCTGAAGTTTTACGGAAAAACGTGCCGGTTACGGAACGGACTTCCGGAATCGTCAACCTCTGGACAAAAATTCACTGATTCCAAATATGTCCAGGAAATTCTCAACTCATTCCTAGATGTTGAGTTACAATTTATTTTCTTCAAATTCTAAATTTATTGATTACTGACATTAGTATTCTATATCCTATGCATTTTAATAACATTTACGGGGGCATTTTGGTCATTATAATACTTTTTGATTCCCTTCTTTTAATTTTTCCAAGGTGATAATTTATTAAATTACTAAAATTAGAGACAATATTCTCTCTTAATTTTAATAATTATTTTCAGACTACCTTCACAATCAGTATTGTCTTGTTTCTGAGCTGTTTCTCCTTGTGATCGATGATCTGCTCCGGCTCGACGACGAAGGTATTATCATGTCGTACTTCAAAGTCATCATACTCGATGACATGATCACGGTCTGGTTGGTACTTCTTCAATTGTGACACGTGGAAAATGTCATGGAGATTACTCAGATTCAGGGGTAGGGCTAACTGATAAGCTACTTGTCCTTGTTCTGCCAAAATTTCGAATGGTCCAACGTATCGTGGACTGAGTTTCTTCCTCTTAAGTGTTCTGCCGACACCAATTACTGGGGATAACTTTAGAAACACATGGTCGCCGACGTCGAACTTCAGAGGTCTCCTCCTTTTGTCAGCATAGCTCTTCTGTCTCCTTTGTGCTGCCAGAAGTCTTTTCTTGATCAACGCGATTTGTTCGGAGGTTTGCTCAAGCATATCCGGCCCAAGTAACTGCTTTTCAGAAGACTCTGTCCAGCATAACGGTGATTGGCACTTCCGCCCAAACAATGCCTCGAACGGAGCCATTTTGTATACTAGCATGATAACTGTTGTTATATGCAAACTCTGCTAGCGAAAGATGTCGATCCAAATTTCCTTTGAAATCTAGGGCACATGCTCGTAACATATCCTCCAGCTACGGATCGTTCTTCAGTTGTAGGGTCGGTTTGAGGGTGATAAGCTGAGCCGAACCTCGGCTTAGTACCCATACCTTCATGTATTGCCTTCCAGAAACGGGATTGGAACTGCGCATCCCGGTCAGAGATAATACTCTTAGGGACACCGTGTAGCCTCACAATCTCTTTGATATAAATCTCTACCAATCGTTCCGGAGAGTAATGGATACTGATGGGAAGAAAGTGTGCTTACTTAGTTAATCGGTCAATAACTACCCAGATCGTATCATGATTTCTGATCTTGGGCAGACCCACCACAAAATCCATGGCTATGTTCTCCCATTTCCATTCTGGCAATTCTAGTCCTTGCAAAAGACCAGGGGGTCGACGGTGTTCAATCTTCACTTTTTGACAGGTCAAGCATTTGGCCACGTACTGGGCTACATCTTTCTTCAACCCGGGCCACCAAAGTTCGGATTTCATACTCTGGTACATCTTGACCATGCCTGTATGTAGAGTATACTTACTCTTATGAGCCTCATCCAGTATCTTCCGCCTTAATTCATCAACTGGCGGTATGTAGACTCGCTTTTTATACCTGACCAAACCACTAGGTGATAGGTCATGGTCTTGGGTCTCACCTCGAGAGATCTACTCACGAATCTCGATAGCCCAATCATCTTGCTTCTGAGCTTCAGATTTGATTGGATAGATTCAGATCTCTGAAATCTTCCAGTAATCTATGCTCTTGTATCATCATGTACGCCACCTGGACTGTCTTCCGGCTAAGAGCATCAGCAACGACATTTGCTTTACCCGGATGATACTTGATCTCCAGGTCGTAGTCTTTAATCAGCTCCATCCAGCGACGCTGTCTCATGTTGAGTTCTCGTTGATCGAACAGGTATTTCAGGCTTTTGTGGTCACAGTACAATTCTACGGTTACACCGTACAGGTAATGCCTCCATATCTTCAAAGCGAACACGATAGCTGCAAGCTCTAAATCGTGTGTAGGGTAATTCAACTCGTGAGTTTTCAGCTGACGAGAGGCATAAGCCACCACTCTGCCCAGTTTAAACCGAGTATGACGTCGATGCCATGAAGTGGTAATCGGATAAGGTCTACTTTTGAAACTCGCCCATCCACATTTGCAGTACAATCAACACATGCATCAGAAGCTAAAGATTTTACACCTAGTGGTGTAGATACTACCAAATCATATGGTAACCTATAGGCATGCATCCCTAAACGATTTGCACAATCATAGGAAATAAACGAATGACTAGCACCCGAATCATACAATGCAATAGATTTCCATTAAGGTAAATTGTACCTTAGACCATCTCAGGACTTCCTTGCCTCGTCTGTCACGTTAGAGCAGATTCGGCCGGCGCTCGAGGTCTTGCCTCTGCGGCCTTCTCGGGGCAATCCTGGCGATATGTCCGAGCTTCGACATCGAAGCGATTTGCTTCCATCACGGTTGGCTCTGGATGGTACTTCTTGCATTTTGACATGTTTGGGATCCCGGATTTGCTGGGATTGTTACGTGCCCAACTTGATACGGCCTCTTGTTTCGCCTCGGTTATTGTTCCATGGCGCCTTCTTCTTCGTGGAGGAACCTCCGCGGTTAGATCCACCGCGACTCGCATTGTTACCTCTGCTTCGGAACTGCGCGGCAGTTTCAAGTTGCGCTCGATCAGTCTGCAAGACTCCACAGCTTGAGCCATGTTAGGGAACTGTTGAGACACCAATCTCGCCCTTATGTCATACTTCAGTCCGCACACCAGCCTGTTAGCCTTCCAGCTTTCGTTCACGTTGCTTTTCAGATATGATGAGTATCGTGATAGGTTGGTGAAATGGGCGAAGTAGTCATCAAATGATTCTTCATTTCCCTGCTGGATATGCAGAAATTCCTCCTCCTTAATCACCTGTATCGAGGGAGGGAAGTACTGTTCGTTGAATTTCGCAAGAAATGTCTCCCAAGTAACAGGGCGGTACTGGTTCACCAGGGATGTGGGAACGCTCTTCCACCATCTGTGAGCATCGCCTTCTAGCTTGTAGATGGCCAGCTGAGCCTTCCGATTTCCCGGACATTCGATGACTTCAAAAATCTTTTCAAGACTTAGAAGCCAATCCTCAGCTAACTCATTCTTACCACGAAATCTGGGTGGCTTCAGCTTGCAGAACTGGTTGACCCAGCTTTCTGTGGTCCTTTCTCTTTGTTCGCGCCTAGGTGGTGATTGGGATCTCTCAGACCCCTCAGACTCTTCATCACGTTCTTCATTTTGGTTGTCATCATAGTCTTCTTCTTCATCATTGTTGTCATCTTCTTCATTATCTCGCTCCTCCTCGTGTTGCCGTGCTTCCAACTGTCTTTAGGCTTCCTGGTCTTGTTGGTTTTGTCTTGCTAAAAGTGTATCGATCAGAGCTCTTTGCTCCTGTAGGGTTCTACGCATTTCTTCTATTTCGTCATGATCTGGTTGGTTTGGTATTTGGTTTCATCCAACCTGAGGCTGTCTGCCTCCTCTTCTACCTCGGCCTCGGCCTCTTGGTGCACCGTCACCTCTTATGTTGGCCATGTTTTATCTTTTTCCTTTATTTAATAATAACATATATATAAATATCAGAGATTGCACAATAATTGACACTCAAACATATATATTTTCATATATTGCATCAAGTTTGTACAATAGGGAACGATTTGGTCATATCCTAATACAAGTCATATTTTACAATATTTTATTCAAAACGTATTTTACAACCCCTCAGGTCCCCGGCTGGATGACGGCCATACAAGGCCTGGTAGTTTTTGGCTAGACTCAAAAACATCAGGTATTGCTCCTTACAGGTTTCGGTGTGGTCCACAGCACTAAGGCAATATGACTCTAACAACTGTGTTAGCGTCACATTGTCATTTAGGATGTAGTGGTAGTCATCGAGAAAGGCTTCCTCATTATCTAAGTTTTGGATATCTCGGTAGTCGAAGTTGTCACCCACTGATGAATGGGTTGACCCGTTTGGACTCCCCGGTTCGGGTTGGTTCTCAGGTTCTAACTCGTCCATAAAATCATCAGGGTTTGGAATAGGATAGTATCCTGGTTCGAAATCATAGTAATTACTCGGGGTTTCAGGATCAGTGTCTTCCGAAGCAGGATGGTACTCGGGCTCCAGATCACTTAGAAGGCCATTGTAATACTCTTGGATTGGGTTGGCCATAATAACTGGGGGTTCGGGTTCTGGCCGAGGGTAGATAGGGTCAGGATTCATCCTGTGACCCACCATTTCTGGAATCACTGATCGACGTGCGGTACGTCTCCATCTTCCAAAACGAAGGACGTATGGGTTCTCATCCTTGTCCATCTCTACACATTACACCAGTGGTCTTATCAATACTCATTTTCAAATTTGTGCTCAAAGTTTAAAGGCTTTTGAACATAACTCCGTTATCCAAACAGAATGGCCAGGTAAATGTCTACCATGGGGGCCTCACCGACTTATACGGCGACTTATGGCACACCCACGTAGACTAGCCTTGCCATCGGCACCAAACTGTTCGTAGTAACATAGTCAGGTTCATGCTAGAATGAATTTCTCTGATACCAAAAATGTAACATCCCATTTTAAAAGCGGACTTTTTTTTTTTCAATCAGAGTATAGCATTGGAGGGAAAGAGTAACTGATTTGCATTCAAACAGTAACCATAGTGTAACATAGTAATGATTACAGTCATTCTAGTGTTCGAATATAAACTACGGAAAGCGGTAAAGATATCTCCGGCCGATCGTCTACTCCTGCTGTTTTCCCCGGTCTCCCACTCTTGGTCCTCCAGACCCTGAAGCTACAGCTGAGATCCAATTTACCACATTGGATCTCAGGTAACGGTTAACCTTATACCCAAACAATACAGTATACAAACAACAGATATTCAAGACAATACAACAATATATCAGTACATAAGCATACAACAGATGCATGATCAATATGAAGACAGAACATAAGCACAGAGCAGTATGCAAAGCCTCATAAGGTCAACAACAACAACAAAAACCTGCACATAAACCAGTGCCACGATACCCACTCGTGTCCTCAGCGCTAGGAAAACATAACGGCATTATTATGACTATAACCCGTGTAAATACTGTCTGTATATCAGTCTCTGAACGTATCTATCACATATATGTACTTAAGGTGCACATGATTAGTGTTATAGTACGCTTCCGTACCTTTTTTGACGGTCGTCGATACTTCCGGCGGAAAATGGCAAGTTCTACGGAAAATTGTACTTTTGACGGAAATAGCGGGTTGACAGCGAAAAATCGGCTACAACGGCAAAAGATTTGTACATGTATATCCTATAGAGAGAATATCACGTTTATCATTATTTGACATCATAACAGGCATTTTAGGTATAAATTACCATTTTTCCCCTAGTTGCCTAATCGCCGAAATTTCGCCCGCGCTTCGCTACTTTGACTTTAATTTCTTCAATAATTTTGCTAGAACTTCGACCCAATCATGATTTTCAAAATTCTAACTTAAAATACCCCTAACATATGATATCTAATCATACTTGAAAACTTCAAGACTATACTAACATTACTACTCTAACTACTGAAAGAACTACGGAAACTAAAGACTCGGTACCGAAAAACTTACTCAGAGCTTCGCTGCGAAATTCCCCGGACTCCTCCTTCTCTCTTCCTCTCTCTATTTTCGGCTAGCACTTGGTTTTTGAGTGTGAAAATTGAAGAGGGCATGCCTATTTATAGGCAAAAATAGTGCCAACCTTGTAATTTTTTCCTTCCAACTTAGGTAATTTTCCCCTCCATTTCCACCACAAAAATTAGGGTTTCTAGAAGAAACCCTCTTGGCCACACAATTAGAAAAACCGGCCAGCTCCCCCCCTTGTAATCAGTTCAACTTTTTGCTTTTTGCCCCGGCCCGACACAATTCCCCCGATCGGTACCCGATTCGCGTAATCTCGGAAAATCTCAAAAATCAGGAATTACAACTTTGAAGACCCTTTCTCACTCACTAAAAATGTCTGGTCTAAACAAAGTTTTGATCCCGTCCAGGTATTCTCCGGTCCTGCTGAAGTTTTACGGAAAAACGTGTCGGTTTCGGAACAAACTTTCGGAATCGTCAACCTCTGGACAAAAATTCACTGATTCCAAATATGTCCAGGAAATTCTCAAATCATTCCTAGATGTTGAGTTAGAATTTATTTCCTTCAAATTCCAAATCTATGACTATCCGCCTTTTTCACAGATTACCCTAATCCGTCTTATTACTTAAGTATTCTATCGATCTCGGAAATGACTTCTGTAACAGCTCAATCCGAGATAAAAATCCACTCAGTAATATTTTACTCTGACTCTAGAAATTTTGTTCATAGTTTTCTAGATAGGATTTAATTTCTATCGGTTCTTGTTTATCCTACTTGCTTTTTGCTTATAACATATTTTAATACAACTTGCACATTACATTGATTACAATTCTTATCCTCTTCCCATTTCAAGATTTCGTTCAGCATAAAATTTGATTCCCTTTTTTTCTAATTAATTATTTAATTAATTAAATAATTATTTTTACATAATTGTTTTACAAAATTTTCCTATTGGTCCATACTCGTATTTAGGCTCAAAATTACCTAATCTCATCAATTTTTCTTCAAAATTTCCAATCAATTAGAAAATATATTTTTGCTAATTTTTAGCCTAACCACTAATTTTAGGGTTTTACATAATTATCTTTGAATTTTCCCTTGTTTATGCTTAAGTAATTAGCCAACAACTACTTAATCAATTTCTTACGAAGTGTTGATAATTTTCTTAATTAAGACAACTCCCTATCTCATAACTTTTGCACTGACATTAGTATTCTATGTCCCATGCATTTTAATAACATTTACGGGGGCATTTTGGTCATTATAATACTTTTTGATTCCCTTCTTTTAATTTTTCCAAGGTGATAATTTATTAAATTACTAGAATTAGAGACAATATTATCTCTTAATTTTAATAATTATTTTACTGCCTCCTAGGATTTTTCATAATTTCCCTAGGCTATCTAAGCATCCCAGGGGTATTTTGGTCATTTTGACCCTTTATTCTTTTTCCCCAATTTCTAAGAGATTTTTCCCTTATAAATACGATAAATATAACATAGAAATCGAGACCACATATTCACCTATCAGAAATAGCCATTTTATTTATCCGGGTATTACAGGGGCGGTTTTCCTTGATTGGAGAAGAAGAAGCACAATTGTTTAATATAAATAAAAGCACATATGGGATAATTAAGGGATCAAATGGAAGAGGATAATGTACTATAGGATAAGGGCTTTAATGACGTTGGAAGAGGATTAAGGAGAGAGAAAGGGAGAGAGGGACGGATTGGAGTGTTTGGGAAGTGTGGGAGGAGTGTTTGGTAGGTGGAAGAGGAGTGTTTGGAACCAAACATAAGCCTTGGAATTTTCCTATAAATAGGGACCTTGAGCTTCATCATTCTTCACACCAACACAAGCAAGAATAAGCTGAATAGAGAGAGTAGTGAGTGAGTGATGAAAGCTTGAATGAGTTGAAGCAAAAGCAAGTAAGTTCTTGAAGTTCTAGCTTTGAATTCATAGTTAGATTATGTTTTGATCTTGAATCTTCCGATATAGTTTTGATTTCATGTTTTTATGGTTAAAAATGGCTTTATTTCGAAAATTTTATGAAAGATATGGTGGAGAAAATTTTTTGGAAGTGGAAGATCAAAGTAGCGAAATTCTGGAAAAAATTTACGGTTGGGAGTTTTCTGGAGGTAGCGTTATTAAGGCTATTATTTTATGTGTTAAATAAAGTCCTAAAATCATGAATTTTTTCATGAACAAAATAGACATCCATGGATTTTTAAATATTTAAAATAAGTTTTGTTTTGAGTTCTGTGGAAGGAGAAACAAATTCTTGATTTTGGGTTACGTTTTCTGGGAAAATTTTGGACAAAGGTTGGAAGATATCAAACTGGTATTGACTCAGTGATTTCGAGTTAAAACCGTTATTTTTCCTAGAAAATATAATTATCAAGGGTCATTTTGGATTTGTAAGCACCTCATTTCGATTTTTTTGGAATTCTGAAATGACGTTTTTAAGGAAATGTAAGGGTATAATTGGAATATCAAATCCACCAGGGGTAAAAAGGTCAAAAGTGGCTAAAATATCTCTTAAGATATTATTTTCAAGGGAATAATGTGGTGATACTAATATAGGATATTTGGGAAAAGCAGGAATTGTACCGAACGGACAAACGTACCGCTAAGCTCTACGGACTTAGGTACGGACGCGTACTGTAACTCTAACTCTGATGCTTCTTGTATGCTTATATGTGATAGATTATTTCATAGAGTCATGAACAAGACTTTGTCTTGAAACATGCACCGTGGCTAGGAATCGGTCTTAGGTCACTGTTTATACATTCAGCTTTACGCGGGTTATAGTCTTGATAATACCGTATGGTTGTTTTCCTAGCGCTGAGGACACGAGAGGCCATCGTGACATTGATTAGTGCAAACGTGGATAACTTTATATGTGCTATGTACTGTTGTGTTGTTATAGCCTTACATTTGCTGTGTGCTATGTATGATATGCTGTAATGTTATGAATATCTATCTGTCATATATTGTTTATACTTGAGCATGAGGTTAACTGTTACCTGAGGTCCGATGAGTATTGGATCTCAGCACTTACCATAGCTTCAGGAGCCGGTGACAAGGGTAAGCAGCATGCGTGGCTGGAGATTTATTTTGGGAATGTATTTACATATCTATGTAGTTAGAATTTTGGATACTCGGATAAATGTACCACTATTATGAACAACCGGATACACCACAGTTAGTTTTTGGTCACATACTTATCAGTTACTCATACTCTTATCTACTCCGATGCTCTACTCTGATAATATTAAATTATTCCGCTTTTAAAAAATGGGGTGTTACAAAGACTAAACGTTCAATTAATAATAAACCGGAAATAGATATTATAAAATTGAATCTTATAATGAGTGATACGAGGAGTATTATTTTTTTGAAGTGAAATACTCGTTGTTATTCAGATCATCCACTCTTTAATACTTCTCTGGCTGCTGGTCAATAGCTTTGGACAGAACCATCTCCGGTCAGAGCTACGCTGGCCGACAACAGAGGTGGGAATATTAGAAAAGTCCCTAAAGACTTCTGCAAAATATTAGGCCATTTCAAAGTCTGCTCTGATATATGTATATTTCAAAATTCTTAGGGTGATTCTTCCTAAAAAGATTGTAACAACCACCCCTATTCTCCAAAAACAAAAAATTATCTGCCAATAGAACTTTGCCTAAGTGAATGCTTTTGACAGGGACGGACGTAGTGGGATCACACTCATAATCCATTCACTTTTGTCCCCTACTAAATAGATAAAAAGCAAGACTTGCTTTAGACACAATTATTGCTTCGTAATCTGGGAAGATTTTCTCAAAGACTCGATGCCATGGATTGTTACTCGGCTGTTACTTTCAGATGGCTAATTAAAAATGGAGTTAATAAAATGTATCGTTGTTCTCAAATATTTTTTTAAGATCCCGCTTTCTAAGAATACTTTATGGTATAATTTTGTCCCAAACATATAAAAAAGGGTTAGGTGCAAATTTTTTGTTGATGTTTTCACTCAAGAACGCTGAGTATCTGAAAAAAATTTCGAGTTCAATGTCGCCTTAAAAGTTTCCAAATTATACAATGTTACATTAATGTTATTCAAGTTAAATTTGATTGTTAGTTGACAAAAATATTAAGGACGACATTACAACAATTTAAGAACTTTCTGGGCCACATTATATCAAGAAAAAAAATTAGATACTCAATGCTTCTTACTAAAAACTTCTAAAATAAATTTGTATCTTATAATGGGAGCAAAGTTGCACCAAAAAAAATATTTTAGGATACTGAATCCGCTTAAAAAAAAACACTTCAAGATGTACCTTAACCCTTAAAAATTTTATTAAAGTCTCTCAAGTCTTAAATACAGGTCACATGCTTTCCATATTAAGAAAAATAGTTAAAATAATTAAACTCATCAAATATGCTACAAATTATTATTATTTTTTAAAAAAATAATGATTAAAATGCTACTATTAAATATTTAAATTAATTATACTTAATTTTTTTAACAATTTATCTCTTATTTTAAATCTAACATTATTAGTAGATTAATTATCAATGGGTATTATAAAAATAATATTTTAAAGATACGTAACTCGTAATTTGGACCATCTCAATCTTTTCTATTGTCTTCTCTCTCTCCCGACATATGAGACCACATAAAGTATTTATTAATTAGTATTACTCCCCTAATAATCCAATTCATATATTCAAACTCACTCCATGCATGAATTGGTCTTTAACTCCTAATGCACATAGAAACTATAAATAATAAGCATTTAACAAGTTTTATAAAGATTTCAGTAAAGTCTCTAAAGGAGTGTGTCGGGCTTATACTACCTTAGTAACTTCTTCAAAAATAACTAAAGATTTTTAATATAAAGTGCAATCCTGGATCATCTCTTGAAAAACATTTTATTAAATACTCCCTCCGGTCCTAATTATAGGAGCAAATTACCAAAATTTGGAGGGATTAAGGAAGGAAGCTAAATTAGTTAATTATGTGTATTTTCCTAAAATACCCTTACCCAAAATTTAAAATGACATTAAGGAAACACTTGTTAAATTGGTAGCCTTATTTTAATGCATTCCATTTCAACTTTATGTTTAGCAACGTGGAAAGAGATTTTTTTTTCCCCGTCAAATTCCCCTTGGCTGATGTGTTGGATAAGATCAGATTGGGGAAGAATGTTTTTCACCAATCTTAACTGCATTTTTGTTAAATTTTATTTTTATATACTCTATTAACAGCGTTATATAAAATGAAATTAAATCAATGTTTAAATATGCCACGTGATTTTGTTTGTTTTTTTGGCCTTTTAAACTATTTAAGATTCAATTTTAAATCTTCAGCAGCCCATTAACAGTCAACTATCACTTATTATATAAAAGCTAAATTAATTATGAGTATATAAATATAATTTATATATTGAACAAAACCTTTTACAATTATTATTTTATATATAAAAAAGTATAATTTAAGTGTATATGACATTAATGAGTTGCAAACATTGTTTACTTTATAAAATATATAGGTGTATTATTAAATTATTATTGTCTTTAATTATTATTGAAAAAATATAAATAGGGGTATTATAGGAAAAAATTGATGAAAGTTAAAACTTACTCTTATAATTAGGACCAAAACCAACTCTAAAATTTGCTCCTATAATTAGGACCGGAGGGAGTACCTAACAACTAAATGTGATGATTGGAGTGAAACAAGTAAAAAGTTTTGGGCCTTTTTCTATCAACTACGTACATTGCAATTAAACTAAAATGCTTAAAACAAATATTTTTGGATTTTTGGCATAAAAATGGATGAAATGGAAATTATTTTAGAAAATATGACGAAAACCTCCTAGAATAATGATTTATCTATCATTGACTCAAAATATCATGGGAGTTGCTAGTTTGACAAAAATGTCCAAAGGATCCTTTGAACGAGCTTAAGCTAGGTGAATTAATTCCTCTATACTAGATAAGAATTAATCCCTCTAACATAAACCCAATTTAAACAATAGCAATTTGAATCAATGAAATGAATGACACAAGTAACCAAGAACTCTTACATTACAATCACAATTATATTTCATAACAACTTCAAGCAAAAGCTATACCTAGTTAATTATATGAAATTGCTACTAATGAAGCACAAATGTCAAATACATAACATTAAAATCCAAATACACATCCAATCTCATAAAATTTCATGTAACCTAGTGCAAAACTTTAGTCTAATACATTAGTTAAACTCGACTACAAAAAAAAAAACGTGGATTACCCACGGAATTACTGACGGAAAAAATTCCGTCGGAAATTACTTACAGAATTTTGTGGGTAATTTCCGTGGATAAAAATTACCCATGGAATTCCGTGGTATTACCGACGGAAAATTTTCGTGGCAAAAAAAAAAAAACTGTGGGAAAAATCAATTTTATTTTGCCATGACCTTTTTTACGACAAAAATTTTAATTACTAACAGAATCATTCACAGAATTCCGTCGGTAATTTCAGTTACCGACAGAATTCCATAGGTAATTCCGTCGGTAATTTTTACCCACAGAAATTACCCATGAAATTCCATGGGTAATTTCCGATGGAATTTTTTCCATCGGTAATTCCGTGGGTAATCCTTGTTTTTTTTTTTGGTCCCAGAATTCAACTAATATAAAATATTAAAGCTAGAAATAAAATGTTAAAACACTCCCCTGTGAAACTCTCAGTTCAAGAATCAATCCATTGTTATAGAAGAAGAGAGCTTATTAGCTAGCCACTGCAACTCAAGGAATTAACTTCAAGAAGCATCTGATTGAAGAAGCTCTTCACGACTGAAGCTGTGAATCTGCTGAAGCTCGCCGAAACTGTTTTTATTTAGACTTAATTTCTGGCTTCAAAACGCTGAGTTTTGACGTGGACCATTCTGATATTGTTGAAATTTGAGATACTAAGCTGTTATTTTGAAATTTGAGTCCCAAATTGTCATTTTCAGATTTGATCTAACTTCTTCAAGCATCTGCAATTTAAAACAATCAAACCAACTTCAAATCTTTTCAAAAATCGATGATTAAGAGTAACTACAATAGTTATTATGACAATCCTATCCTTTTTAAGTCTAATTTTATACATTAACTCTTAATCTCAATTAATCACAAGAAAGACATTTTAAGTTCAATAATTATGACAAAATCCTTAAATATATTATGAAAATGTATATAATAAAATATGGACTTAGTCTATTCTAAAAGTTGGAGCCTCAAAAAATTTTACAAATGAAAACTAAGTATTATTTACTTTCAATGAGCATTTTAACCGTCTTTAATCAATCTTCAACTTAATCAATAACTTCTAATTGATATTAAGCTACGATTAAAACACTAAAAACTTTCAAGAAGCATATTAACGAATCTGTCTAATTTCAGTTGAATCACTCCTAATTATTGGATGTCCTAAGAATTTTACCTAGAAACTTTAAAATCAAAGCCTCCCAAAAAATTCGACTTTCGGTGGCGACAAAAGTCGCCACTAAAAGTCAAAAAGTCGCCACTGAAAGTGTTTCAGTGGCGACAAAAAGTCGCCACCTATACCGTTGTCGCGAATACTTTTGGCGGCGACAATTTAATGTTGCCGCCAAAAGTAGACTTTTAGTGGCGACTTTTTGTCGCCACTGAAAATAGGGTTTTGGTGGCGACAATTGTCGCCACTGATAACCTTTTTGGCGGCGACAATTTTGTCGCCGCGAATACTAACTTTTAGTGGCGACGTAAACCGCCGCTAATAGTATTTTCAGCGCGACAAAAGTCGGCACCAAAACATGTATCGCTGGCTACACAAAAAGTCGCCACTGAAACATGTATCAGCGGCGACAAAAGTCGCCACTGAAAGTCAATTTTTTTTTAAAAAAAAAATAAATGAAAGGTATCAGTGGCGACATTTGTCGCCACTGAAAGTCAATTTTTTTAAAAAAAATAAATAAATGAAAGGTATCAGTGGCGACACAAAAGTCGCCGCTGAAAGTCAAATTTTTTAAAATAAATAAATAAATAAAAATTCCAATGATGAGTTTGCAATTGTGTAGCACCGAATTTCTAACAACCAACTTAATGTAATTTAACAATATAGATACATTTTAGTTCAAACATGGACAGCTTATAAAAATTCCAACAAGTAAAAGTGTATGCAAGTGACAACAACAATTAATCAGAGTCCTCCAAATTAAGATTATAAGAACTCAAGGGTTCTTCACTATCATCTACCATCATGGGTAAATCCTCCTTGCAAGTCTCTAATTGTGGGCATACTTCAGCTGAGAAGTCAACTTGTAGAGTGTGAAGTTCATTTGGAACTGGCATTACCAGAGAGATTAAGCTCCTCCAGGTAGTTGTTCTATGATAAACAACATAAGCGTCAAACAAAAATAGTTCCACAAGAATGAACTAACACCCAGATAGTCCTACAAGTTTTGGTCCTACCTGCTAGTGCCTCAATTATGTGAAGAATTCCGGCAAACCCAAGCTAACACTTTGTAAGGACCAAAACTTTCAAGCAGCACTGTGGACTAATGAGAAGAGAAGATAGACAATTGCTTCCCGTGTTTATTATAGATATCAGAACTCACTACGTTTGCATGCCAATAAAATAAAACTAGTAAAGAAATTGCAAAAGAAGCTACATTCTAGCCTACGGAATGCCAAAGTGATATAAGTGCATTCTATGAATATTAGCAGATGAGTCCAAAGTTATGGGCAACAAACCTCAAAGCGTAATAAGATTTCCTTCCGATTAAGCTCAAGCAAGGAATGAACAAGTTAAAACTAGTGTTTAAAACATAATTGGGTGTGAGCTGACAATATGACAGATCAAGTTTCACAAGCTCTTGAGTCCTCTCGACAATGATTCTCGCTAACCGCATTGCCCCTTTTTGCAAAAATATCCCTCTCCAATCGAGGGGTATTCAAGTATATCAAACAACTAACAATCATATGAGCACATAGCAAGAAATCAACTCCACTCACAGTTCCAAAGGTTGTGCTTCTGAGCATCAATCCTGCTAAATTTGTATCCCAGCAAGCTTGCACAGGGAATCAACAACAGGTTTACCTAGTTTTAGACGACTTAAGTTCAGCTCAGAAAACCTTCAATAAACAAATGCAATTTGATCTAATTAATTTCTATATATCAAAATAATGCAATTTAAATAAAATGCTCCCAAGGTACCATAGATCTAAATCTAATTAGACCTACCTCTTCATTGTAGAAAGCTTGGCGAGGAGATTAACAATAGCATTTCCAGCTACATGACTGTTGTATCCTGTCAAAGATAGACTTGCCATTAAATAAAATAACTTGACACACTACTTGTCATATTTATAATTGTCAATAATTAAAATTATATGCTAAAAAAAGGCTCAACTCTCAGATAAAAAACTCAAGCAAAATCATAATCTCAGAAAAGCATTACATTGACACTGTACAGAGAACATTAGAAAATAAAGAAATGATCAATTAGAATTGAACAATGACAAGGTAGGTTGACATAAGCATATTTACCTCTAATATTGGTAAGTGAGTGCACCTTAGATAAAATAGTGACATAACAGATGCAAAATGTCCTGTGACGGTGCGAAGTGAATATCCAGGCTGCAAAGGTAAACTTTTAAGGATTAGATTTAGACAAAGCAATTTATCATACAAAGTCCAGAAAAATACCTGATTTGCAAAATTTGCGATTGAGTGCACAACTTTAGCAAACATAACATGACTAGAGGAAACTAACCAAACTCATGTCAAACTCCAAATATGATCAGTAGTAACATGCACAAAGTCAATATAAAATAGTAATTAAATATATCAAAACATAAGATAAGACCAATGTCTTTCAAACAACATTCAGGTCATTCAAGAAATTTCATTATTATATAGGAAGAGAGGATAAATTGAACCCACAGATTGTTAGAAGGATGTAGCAAAAAATAAGCATTGAAAGAAGAATCTCTAAAGTTTAAACAAGCATTTCAAATGCTGCCTTTGGTTCACTTCACCTCAACTTACAGCTTGTGGGAACATTCTAGCATATATAATACTCCCTCCGTCCCTAATTATAGGAGCAAATTTTGGAGTTAGTTTTGATCCTAATTATAAGAGCAAGTTTTAACTTTTGTCAATTTTTTCCTATAATACCCCTATTTATACTTATTATTAGGAGCATTATATATATGTGTGTTTACATATATATGTATCTTTGTGTTTATGTGTGTCAATATATATATGTGTAGATATATATGTGTGAACACACACACATATATAAACATGTGTGTGTGTGTGTGTGTGTGTGTGTGTGTGTGTATGTATGTATGTATGTGTGTATGTGTGTGTAGATATATGGGTGTGTGTCTCTATGTATGTAGATAGATCTATATGTATACACATATATACAAACACATATATGTATACACATGGTTATATAAAAAGCAACTAATATACATATATAAACTAATATGTCATGGATATCTAACGTAAGGCAAATTAGAAACACTTATAATTAGGGCAACTTGTGTCATTTTAAATTTATATAAGGACATTTTAGGAAAATGAGTAAAATTAACTAATTTAACTCCTCTCCTTAATTCTCCCAAAATCGGTTAAATTGCTCCTATAATTAGGGACGGAGGGAGTATTTTTTAAAAAGAGAGTGAGCTTCTGTAGGAATGTTCTATAACTTATCCCTATCTTCTGCAGCGCTTTCTTGAAATAGTGCTACAAAAGCTCTAATATCTTTTCATTCCCTAAAAAAAAAAAAAAACCTTCCTTCCACTCTCACATTCACCCTCTTCTTACTGACCCGCCATCAATGCCCCGCTCTTCTATCTTGCATCACCCATAATCTTGACCTACACAATTCCTCTCCTTCTAAAATCATTAATTGGAGCACTAGAATATATAAAATTCATTTCCTCCCTGCTGAAATTGAGCTGGCCGAAACAAAAGGAACATTAAAAACAAGTACATCTCACTTTTATTGCAACCAAACACAGTGAATAAACATCAAATCAATGGCCATTTTCAGCTCTCAACTTCCAGATTCGAAATTTCTATGCACCTAGCATCAAACAACCACATAGACACATCCTCAGAATCTTTAAGCATGCTTTGGTCATCCAAAGTTCTCATTTAGCACCAAGAAAGCTTAAACGGTGGATTTAAACCAATTTTCAGCTTAGATAATTCACTTTCACATGCCCATAGCATCAAGTACAATCATCACGCCAGCAGTCACTCACATATATACTCATCTACAAAGTATTAAGCAATCTCTTGCCACTATTTTTGGGCGGAGTTACTTTATATGGAGTTTGAAAAATTCCAGGTTTTTTTTTTTTTTGATCAAATGAAAAATTCCAGGTTCATAACCATCAATCTAACCATCGTTTTATTGTTTTCAAACATGCATTTAATGGCTTTAAGCACTTTTTTTTAGGTTTGGAGGTATTATACAGCACCTTTGCATAGTTTCACAGGCTCAAACTTTGCAAGACGCCATGGAATTGTACACACGTCATATAAGCTCATATGGCTCTATATGTGCAAATGTAATAAAAAAAATTTAAAATTTAGTTACTATTAGTTAGAGGTTAGTTGTTGGTTAGTGAGGCGCCTATATGATTAGTCCCTAATGCAGGCATGGATGGCTGATGTGCCTTTCTTGCTGCCCTCTGCTGCCCCTTCATTTTGAGGACCTAAATGTAATCACATAATTAATAATTATCGACTAGTTTCGAAGCGGAAATTTCGGAAATAATCAATAGATTACTAAAAGATACAGTGTTTGTTTTTGTTAAAGTGGAAATCAAGGTATTACAAGTGGCATGGGTGCCACTCTTAGCTGGCCTCTCTTCCAGGGTTCGATCCCTATGTCGCACAAGCATAGCTTGCGAATTCAAAAGAATATATATATATAGGGTTTATCGTTTGTCATGTCACTTGATATAAGGTTATGTCAAGTCACCCCAAAACTACGTTGTTTTGGGGGTTAAGGGAATTAATGAAGGGTGTTTTGATAAAATTAATATAATAAATACAAAAACAAAAATATTAAAACACTCTTCATTAATTCCTTTAACCCCCAAAACGACGTAGTTTTGGGGTTAAGGGAATTAATAAAAGGTTTTTTGGTAAAATTCATATGATGAATACAAAAACTTAAATACCAAAACACCTTTCATTAATTCCTTTAACCTCCAAAACGAAGTAGTTTTGGGGTGGCTTGACATAACTTTATATCAAGTGACATGACAAACGATAAACTCATATATATATATATATATATATATATATATATATATATATATATATATATAGACACACACACACACATATATATATATATATATATAATTAAGAAGCATTAATTGGTATGACTGAAGGTACCCTTATCCAATCTCATCTCTTGATGAATTTATTTCTATTATTATGGATTTAGAAAATATTGACATCAAAGTTGACGATGAGGATAAAATGTTTTGTTGGTTGTTCAGACACCTTAACTTTTGAAGATTAAAAGTCTAAAGTAGTTGGCAAAAGAAAAAAGGATCTAAAGTATTGCTTGCTTTTTCTCTACAAAAGTTGAGTAAAGTAAAAGGATTATGAGCGTGATGCCACTACTTACGTCCCTCTCAAAAGCATGCACATAGGCAACGTTCTATTGGCAGCTAAATTTTTGTGGGGAATACGAGAGGTTGTTACAATATTTTTAGAGATTTATGGATAATCACACATTTAGATCTCTAAAACATGTACCCCTTCTTGTCTTTATTATAAAGACCCAACTAATAATTCTCACAAAAAAAAAATTAAAATAATTAAAATCGTCCTAAAATTCAAGTAGTTTTCAATATTACCCTTATTAATTGCACTAAACTCTAATATTATATTAATTATTACTCTCATGACTACCATTATTAATTATAGGCATACATAAAAAGAAATAATCAATGCCTCTTGAAAACAAGCAAGTACCTTATAAAAAAGATCAAATACATGTGTTAGTTAATGCCTCATAAGAACCAGAGAGAGTATATATCAAAGTAAAACTGTGAAATGACCTAATGTGAGAGAGAGAGAGAGGAAGAGGCCAAAGAAAAGTTAGAGAGAGAGAGAGAGAATGGCCAAAGAAAAGTTTAAAGAAAGAGTGAAAAAATCTCATCCATATGCCGCCTTAGCTTTGACTGCTAGTGATTGCGCGTTCAAAACTCCAGTGGTCATAAATATTATAAAGGAGATGACATGGAGAACAGTAACTATTTTACATTAATTAAGAAATAACAAACTCACAAGAAAATCTTAAGCTTACCACTCAGTGGCCATTTATAAGCCACTTATACCTCATTTTTACACACCGAGGCATTTATCTCTCTCTCTTTTATTAATTTATTAATATTGTCAACAGGGGTAAAATTAACAAAGTCTCATTTAACACCCTACAAGTGACTTATGGTGTGTTGAATAAAATATTTTGGACACAAATGACTTGTAAATAGGTACTGAGTGGTAAACAATTAAGTTTATTTTGATGTTTTTAATAAATGTTAATGGTATCGTGGACGTCGTGGATCTCTATGTAACCAACCAACAATGCTCAAGAACTCATCCAACTTTTGAAAAAAGTAGTTGTCACTTATTAATAATGTTTTGTAGTCATGAGTACCATATAATTTTAGTTTTTATTTCTTATAATTAAGTAGTCATTAATTTATATGTCAGTACATCACTTAGAGGTGTTGAAAGTTTTTCTTTTTTAAATTATGGACAAAATGATCGTTCTGCAAAATATTAATGTCAGATAAGTTTTTAAGAAATTCAGACGAATTAGATGTCTTATGGTTTTAATCTATAATATGCATATTTCACAGGTCATTTTGTGTCATTTTCCCATCTTTAACAATGAGGGTTTTTTTTTTTTTTTTTAAACACAATAAACCTGTTACAGTCACCATTTATAGGAAAATTAGGTAACCATTAATCTAATCAAATTTGATAAATATCTCTTATATTTAAACGAACAAGGCCAATAACTTAGTAGAATGATCAGGGGATATACATTTTTATCTTATATTTTGGATCAAGTAGGACTTTTAAACTTAGCCTTAGCTTATAATTAGGAAAGAAGCTAAAAAACAAAGAAAAGAAAAAAGAAACAAGTGAAAATCACTTTAAAATGGAAAAGTTTGACAGATCCAGATCACCTAATTTATATCCACTTACTGTAAAGAAAAAGCTTCGATGAAGCAATATTTGGCTAGTTAATCTTTCGTAAGGTCAATTATTGCCTGCCAGGCCAATCCATACTATAAGAAGGTCTGGGTCATCAACTTGAATATCCCAAGCGTCAGATACCTGCCGAACTCTGAATATATCTCTGATTCGAAAATTTACCCAAAAACCATGTCTGAAAGAGATTCCACTACGCTGCTGCTAGCATTATTGTTGTCTGTTGCGTCCTTTGCATCTGTTGCTGCTGGAGATGGCGAAGCAAAAGCTCTGTTGAACTGGAGAGATAGTTTAAACGACGAGAGCAAAGCTACCTTGTCCTCTTGGAGCAATCACACTAATCTTTGCAAAAACTGGAAGGGGATTTCATGCGACAAATCCATGTCTGTGATCAGCATAAGTCTGTCAAATCTTAACCTTCAAGGTACACTTTCCAGTCTCAACTTCGCTGCCTTTCCTAATCTCCTCTGCTTCCTCATAAGCTCGAACCAATTATATGGTTGGATTCCCCGCGAAATTGGTAATTTGTCCAGTCTTTTGATCTTGGGTCTGTCAGATAATTCATTTAGCGGTCCCATTCCTCCTGAAATCTGGAATCTAACCACTCTAAATCAACTTGATCTTACTACATGTAAATTCACAGGACAAATTCCCCATGAAATTGGGAATTTGAAGAATTTGAATGTCCTGTGGCTTGGAGATAATTTCCTTTCTGGTTCCATTCCTGAAGAAATTGGAATGTTGAGCAATCTTTTACAGCTTCATTTGGGAAACAACTCTCTGTCAGGGAGAATCCCATCATCAATAGGAAACTTGACCATGTTACAAAATCTTTTTCTTTATACGAACCATCTAGCAGGTCCTATTCCTAATGAATTATGGAAACTCTATTATCTCAATAACATTCAGTTATATGCTAATAGTCTTTCTGGGCCAATCTCTCCCTCTATAGGAAACCTAACAAATCTGGAAATGTTGGCCTTTTCTTATAACCGATTTCTTGGTCCACTTCCTCCATCCATTGGTAACTTGATCAATTTATGGCATGTCAGCCTTCCATCCAACAATCTTTCAGGCCTTATTCCTCCCACTATAGGAAATATGACAAAGCTCATGGTCCTGCAACTGGAAGACAACAGTTTCAGTGGTCAGCTTCCACAAGAAATGAATCACTTGACAAGTTTGCAAACCATAAACCTGTTTGATAATAATTTCAGTGGACCTTTGCCCCAAAAAATTTGTCAAAGTGGGATGTTAGGAAACCTTTCTGCTTTCAATAACCATTTCACTGGTCCTATTCCAACAAGTTTGAAGGATTGTTCAAGTCTAAAAAGACTCAGGCTTCAAAATAACCAAATAGTTGATAATATAACAGATGCTTTTGGAGTATATCCTTCTTTGGACTACATTGATCTAAGTGGTAATCAATTGTATGGCCACCTTTCATCTAAGTGGGGGAAGTGTCATAATCTCACTCAATTGATTATTCACAGTAACAAGCTTTCTGGTGATATACCACCAGAATTAGGAGAGGCAACTAAGCTTGGCTTACTTAACTTGTCTTCAAATCATTTGTCTGGAAAAATTCCAAACGAAATCGGAAGTTGATCGAGTTGATGAAACTCTCTTTAAGCCACAATAACTTCTCTGGCAGTATTCCCTCAAATATGAGATCACTTAGTCGACTTGATACTTTAGAGTTAGCAGCAAATAATTTCAATGGCTCAATCACAGGAGAGCTAGGGGAACTAAAAAGCTTAATTGTATTGAACTTGAGCAAAAACAAATTTGATGAAAGAATCCCCCTTGAGTTTGGTGAACTCCTAGACCTTGAACAACTTGATCTTAGTCACAATTCGCTAATTGGAACAATACCATCAAGGCTTGGAATGTTACCCAAATTGCAATTACTAAACCTCTCACACAATAATCTCACTGGCAGAATTCCCTCCGGTTTTGGTGAATCAATGTCAGCCTTGTCTACTGTTGACATATCATACAATCTATTAGAGGGCCCTGTTCCAACCAAACCGGCATTTCACAACTTTGATGCATTGAGGAATAATAAAGGTTTGTGCGGTATTGTTGGCCTAAGTCCATGTGGTGATTTCCAAACAAATGGACGTGGCCACAAGAGCAAAAGGTTCTTGATAATATTCCTCCCATTATTGGTTATACTGCTATTAGTACTTGTTGGAGCATTTTTCATTTGTTCTCGAAAAGCAACAAAAGCAAAAAACAAAGATGATGAAAAAATTCCGCCCGAAGATGATTATTTTGTATGGAGTTTTGACAGAGAAATATTGTATGAAGATCTTATTGAAGCCACAAAGGGATTTGATGAAAGATATCTGATTGGCCAAGGGAGCCAAGGAAGGGTTTATAGGGCGGAGTTGCCAACAGGTGACATTTTTGCTGTAAAGAAGCTCCATTCAATTCCAAGTGGGGAAATCTCCAACCAGAAAGCTTTTAAAAATGAGATTCAAGCCTTGACAGAAATCAAACATCGCAACATTGTGAAGCTATATGGATTTCACCACAATTCACAATTCTCTATTTTGGTTTATGAGTTCTTAGAAGGTGGCAGCTTGGATAATATACTAAAAAATCATAAACAAGCCACTGAGTTTGATTGGAATAAGAGGGTGAACATTGTAAAAGGTGTGGCAAATGCTTTATTCCATATGCATCATGGTTGTTCAATTCCTATTCTTCATCGTGACATATCAAGCAAGAATGTTCTTCTTAGTTCAGAATATAATGAAGCTCGCATCATTGACTTTGGAACGGTGAAGTTTCTGAATCCTAACTCAAACAATATGACCACATTTGCTGGCACATTTGGGTATGCTGCACCAGGTAAGACCTTTTTGTCTGTTCTTTCCAAAGTATTAATATCAATATCTGCAATATTATGGATATATATATATATATATAACATTTATCCTATTGCATGCAGAGATTGCTTTCATTATGAAAGCAAACGAGAAGTGTGATGTTTATAGCTTTGGAGTGTTGACTTTAGAAATCATCATGGGAAAACATCCAGCTGAGCTTATTTCATCTGTGGCGGAGAAATCAAACATGAATGATTTGCTATTAAAGGATGTGTTGGACCCACGACTTTCTCCACTCACAAAACCAATCTTAGATGATGTGATCTTAGTTGTAAAAATAGCTTTTTCTTGTTTGAATGAGACTCCTCAGTTTCGTCCAACCATGGAACAAGTATCCACCGAATTTGCAAAGATACCAAAATCTTATTCAGAGGATCAGTTTCACGCCATCACAATTGGACAACTAATGAGGGATTGAACTTTCTTTGTAGGTGAGTCTGCTTGTATAATGTGTTGCACTTGACATTTTAATGTAAATGTTTTTAAGCTTGTGATTTTTGTATCATATGTATGATCAGTTTGGGACTTGTATAGAAAAGACTGGAATGAATGTTTGATTTCAGCATTTTAGTTGTAACTCTTGTAACATATAATGGATAGCTATGATCATTTTAAGTCATACTTATGTCTTTTATTTCAACCAATAAAGTTAAAAAGTTAAATCACTTGCATGGATTAATCCGGCCATCGCCTTTTTTACGAAGTATATAATTTTTTGAGTAAATACCCTTTTTGGTCCCTGGAAAAAACACGGATGCCCTTTTTGGTCCCTGAAAAAAAATAAGTCACTTTTAGTCCCTAAAATGGAAAAATAAGGTCCATTTTAGTCCTTTTGATCATTTTTTTGCACATTTTAATCCCTCAGAAATTCCCAAAAAGGTCCTTTTTAGTCCCTAAAAAGGACCAAAATGACATTTTTTTTACTCAGGGACCAAAAAGGGTCAAATGTGTTTTTCCAGGGACCAAAAAGGGTATTTACTCTAATTTTTTTGAAATTTTACACACAATTGGAGAAGCACTGTGCTAGCGCAATGAGTGTTCACGCTCTTATTTTTTAACTTTGCTGATATATAACAGTCTAATCATAATTAGAAGATCCTTTATAAAATTAATAAAAGCCGAAACAATAAAAACCAGCATCTGGGGATGATGCTGTGGTACTCATGATTGAGGCACATTCGTTTTAAAGGATAATCATTTCATAAAATAAAATAATCGATCAACACATTGAAAAAGTTAAATATAAAATTAATACACAAATAATGAAAGTAAAGTTCATGAAATAATCAACATAAAGCATAAAATCTCAATTATTCTGTGATAATGCATGAAAAATTTGAGATTGACCAACAAATTATATTGGTAGGAGAGCATTTACACATAATAAAACGATAAAACATCATTTCCGTTGGACAGAAAGAAAAAGAAAAAGAAAAAATCTCACGGGGAATACAATTACATCTGAATTTAAAGATGATTACTATATGGACTGTTATATTATTATTTTTGTCACGATATTATTGTTATGACCTTTATCTATACGAAGTGATCTTACGATTCTATGTTTAATTATAGTCAACATATAAGAATAGGTTATCGAATCACTTCTTCTCTTTATCTAAAGTTATGAACGCTTTAATTATTAGGAAAATGAAAGTTATGACTTGGTTTCTTCTCTCCTTCCTTCCTTTCTTTTCCTAGATGTTTGGATGGAGAGAAAGGTAAGGGGAATATAGCCGAAGGAATACCGTAAAGCTTTAAATTTCCCAATTCTTCTTATTCCCTAATGTAATACCCCAAAATTTATATTTTGGCAATTAATACCTATTTAAAATAGGAAAGTATGTTGTCTCTAATTTTACTAATTTATTGGGTTATTTTCCTTGGAATTTAAATGTAATACCCGAATAATTATTTATCTTAAATATTATCTTTTGGTAAATAATACCTATTCTTAATAGGTGAATATGTGGTTTCAAATCTTGTGTTGTTCTATCTTACTTTTCTAGGGCAATTTCTTTTGAATATTAGAAGGAATAAAGTGCCAAGAATCCCTAAATACATTTATGGGTCATAAAATACCCTGAGAATATTATGATATGTCTTAAGAGACAATTAAATATTTATTAAAAATAGGAAAGTATATTGTCTCTAATTTTGGTAATTTATTAAATTATTTCCTTGGAATTTAAATAGGCAAAAATACAATATTATTTTGAGGATCACAAGTTGCCTTATGATTTTTTAATATAATACATGGAGCATAAATTACAAATGTCAACACAATAGTTGTGAGAAAACAATTAATCTAATTTAAGAATATTGTCAACAATTAGTAGGTGATTAAATAAGTAATTAATTTCTAATTGTTTAGGCATGAATGAAGGTAATATCCAAGTTAAAACCCCTAATTAAAGATTTATGGCCAAGATTAGCATAAATATAAATGCTAATTAATTAGAAATGATTAAGAAGAATGGATGAGATTAAATACATGAAATTCCTAAAGCATAATTGATGAACAAAAGATTACTAATCATAGGATTAAGGTTCTAATTAAACTTGCTAATCAAACTTTGACAAATCAAACATTAAGCAATGGCTAAGATTGAATCTCATAAAGTAAGATAAAAGGCCTACAATAATTCTAGCAATTTAAAATGTCTAAATCCATGTAATTACCTATGAACCAATGAGAGAATTTGTGCTAATTAATGTAAGATAATTAAACATAAATTAAGTAATTAAAAAAATGTTGAAAAGTCAAAAAAAGGGGGGGAGCCGTGTGTGTGTGTGTATGTATGTTTAGTGTGTAAGTGTGATTGAATGTGCAAGTGGGCAACTTGGAAGAAAAGTAGAAAAAGAAGATATTTGTTGATAAAAAGCAAATGGGATAAATGAGAACCGATAGAAAATAAATTATATCTTAAAATATGTGAACTAAGTATTTAATATCAGGATATATTGTAAACAAGTGAATTTTTGTCCCGAAGTGGATTACCTTCGATGTCATTTCCGTAACCGACGGGGTTTATCCTAAAATGACTAAAAGACTAGTAAAGACCCCTAATTGGACCATAATCCTTGATATTTAAAGTACTTCTCAAGTGGTTACATAAGCTTCAAAGTGAACCTCTAAAAGTATTTGAAGATTATTAAGTATACGTGATTAGAACACTGAGCCGGGGAATCAATCGGTTAAATCCATAAAGTGTAAAAGATGACATCATTTTTTATGATGTCATTTTTGAAGAGAGGGAGGGGGAGAGGTTGGCCAAGAGAGAGGGAGGGTGAGGATTGAAGCTTGATGAAAACCCTAGATCCTAAGGCCAATATTGAAGAAGAGTAAGTTGGAAAGAATTAAAAAAATGCCAAAATTTTCCCTATAAATAGCCTTCATTCCCTTTCAAAATTTCCACACCAAATCCTCTTGAGCATTTCAAAATCCTAGAGAGAAGAGAGAAGGAGGAGCTCTAGTGAAGAAGTAGCAAAGTTCTGGGTAAGTTTTTCGGTCCTTAGCTTTTAGATTCTAGTCTTTAGTTTAGTAGTTTTAGTAGAAATGTTAGTTAGATATAGTAAGTGGGAAATGAAATTACTATTATTGTTTTTAGGCCACATTAAATTGAAAGATGCCTGACGAGGTAAAAACATAGTAGGGATTGAGTTTCTGAAAATTTGGAGTCAGAGTAGCGAAGCTTTGGCGAAATTTTATCGGGTAGCGATTATCTAAAGTCAAGGGTAAAATAGTCATTTGTGACTAAAATATCTGTTAGGATATTGTTTATTAATTAAATACGATATTATCCTTATAGGATATCTGTGATCACGTACCGACCGTCAGACGTACTGCATTTCGTCAACAAAGGTACGGACGCGTACTGTAACCTTATCTCTTATGCTTGTTGTATGTTTATATATGATAGTTGTATATTCATAGACTAAGACTCTGTCTTAGATGTTTTATTATACATCCAGCTTTCTACGGGTTATGGTATTGTGATTCTGTTGAGTTTTCCTAGCGCTGAGGACACGAGTGTACATCGTGGCACTGGAGTAGAGTGCAGACAGTGAATAACATGCATTAGCTATGTGTGGTTATTGTTTTTACATATGTGATTATGTACTACTGTTACATAAGCATGAGGTTAACCGTTACCTGAGGTCCGGTGGACATCGGACCTCAGCTCTTACTCTAGCTTTAGGATCAAAGGGTCACGGGATCGAGATCGGGGGTAAGAAGCCAGCATGAGGACTTGGCGGAGACGTTTTTATTTTATTGTATTTACTTTTGAATTAAACACTCAGATGTTTGTTTGACCGTATGTACTGCCAGATACTCTGTATTTTATGTTATTCAGTTACTCTTTATTATAAATTTTTTTTTCCGAATTTCAAACTCTGATCCAAACGCTGTGAAAAACATTTATGAAATCGGGGTGTTACATTTTTGGTATCAGAGCATTTTACCTGGCATCAGAACGTTTTTACCTGGCTTGACTCTAGCTATGTTATAAACAAACCATTGGTGCCGAAGGCAGGACTAGTCTATGTGGGTAAGTCAATCAGTCGCCGTGAACTCGGTGAGACTCCCATGATAGGCACCTGCCTGGCCAATAGGTTTGGGTAACGTAGTTAGGCTCAACGCCTTTTCTTTAAAGAGCATATTTTGAAAAATGAGTACTGATATAACTCTGGTGTTATGTTCTAGAGATGAACAGGAACAATTTCCCTACGTCAACTATTACAGCCGAAGACTATGTACTGCGCGTAGATCTGTAATTCCCGAGATAATAGGGTTGAGACTGAACCCAGATCCAGTGTATCCACCGCCTGAAATTATGCCGATACCAGTAAACTTTGATAATTCAGATAACTCGCACCACTCATCGGTTGCCGACAACTTCGACTATCCAGAAATCAGAAATCTTGATGTTCACTCCGAAGAAGATTCTAATACTTCTGAAAATTCTGATAACTCTGATAACTCTGAAAATTCTAATGACCTCCAGTTTGTCCTGAACAGTAATACCATCCTTATACAAGCCTTACGTGTGGAGTTAATCTATGCCGGACTAACCTCGGAGATCGAAAAAGATAAATACATGCAGTATCTGACTCATGTAAAGAACTTTTATTAGAGAAATTCCCGTTACACTTTTCCATACCCTCCTGGAGACTGGATCAGATCCACTCTCCATCATTTTCCACGTACCCGTTTTTGGATAGAAAGAACCAATGAAATCCTAAACGAGGGGGATATTTTGAATGTCTGTTCATATCTCTTCCATCTCAAGTGCTTAGTATACTTAAACATGTAGTCAGGATGGATGGGAGAACAAGAAGCGGATCAGGTAAGTTTTGGATGTAGTAGTAACGTTGTAAGATAATGATATGTATAAGCGTTGTTACTTATGTACGTTACTTTTTCTAGGGAACTTTGTAATGTAAGAAAATCTGATGTAATGAATAGGGGTTTGTAGTGTAAAGACTATTGTAATAATTATCTATATAAAAGTTTGTATTATACTGATTGTTTGTTTTCTCTATATACATCTAACATTTTCTATAATAAAGGAAAAAGAACAAATTATGGCAAATGTAAGAGGAGCCGGAGCTCCCAGAGGCTGAGGCAGAGGCCAAGGCAGGTGATCTAGCCATATTTTTATATGATTTTTCATAATAAAATTGGGATTCTTAATGCACTTTGTCATAGTTATTGAGCTTAAAATGCTTTTATTGTGATAAATTGAGATTAAGAGTAAATACATTAAATTTGGATTAAAAAGGGTAAAATTGTCAAATAAATTGTAATTACTTTAAATCATTGATTTGTCACAGAATATTTGATGTTAGATTAATTATTTTGGATTGTAGATACTTGAAGAAATTGGATCAAATTTGAAAATGGAAGTTTGAGTTCAAGTTATAAACTTTTCAGTTTAGTCCCTCTGCAAAACGTTTTAAACTTTTCACTCAGGTCCCTGCACAAAAACTGCGTTTTGGCCTTTGGAATTAGATCAGCAGCTGAAGGCAATTGAAAGAGGACCCGAGAATGAGCTGAGGGATTGAATTATTGACTAATTAGAGATCAGGATCAGGGAGCAGATTCATGTTTGTGCACTGTTGGAATTGTGGCATTAAATAGAATTGGGCCCACCAATTAAATGATAGAAAAACCCAAGGGAGAATGCCACATTTGGAGAGATTTGGGCTCACCAATTGAATCAATTAAAAGGGAGCAGCATTTAAGATTCGGCTGGAGCCAGAATAGGAGCAGAAAGCAACTTTTGGGGGGACCCACGTTGAAGGAAAATAGAAGACCTAAAAGCTACAAAAAGAAAAGGAGCCCAGAATTGTTTGACGCAGAAGAAGAAGAATTGATTAATTGAATTGACAAATGGGGCCCACGAATTGAAACAATTGAACCTCAGGGAGCAGGCACCGTTTTGAAAAAAAAAAGAGTAAATACCCTTTTTGGTCCCTGAAAAAACACGCGCTACCCATTTTGGTCCCTGAGTAAAAAAATGTCATTTTGGTCCTTTTTAGGGACTAAAAAGGACTTTTTGGAATTTGTGAGGATTAAAATACCCACAAAAAATGACTAAAAGGACTAAAAGGGACCTTTTTTTACTGTTTAAGGACTAAAAATGACATTGTTTTTACTCAGGGACCAAAATGGGTAGCGCGTGCTTTTTCAGGGACCAAAAAGGGTATTTACTCAAAAAAAAAAGAATTGAAACCTAAAAAGAAAGCGGGGAGCGAAGAAGAGAACGAAAAACCAGAGAACCGGCAGACCTTCGATCAAGGAGACCTTCATCCTCGTCCTCCTCCACTTTCGCCCCACCGTCGCCGGCGACCACTGCTATTATCTCCACCGTCGCCGGCGACAATAGCCCAGATCCTAGAGAACGAGGGAGACCGCGAACAAAGAAAGGAAAATCAGAGAGAGCGCCGCGAGCTTGATCGATTAGGGAATCACCTCCGACCTTCATCTCCAGCTTTCATCATCTTCCTTCATCCACGGTTCATTCTTCCATCACATCCGACGCTCTCATCCACGGTTATGGTCAGTTACGGTTTGCAGTTTGTGTGTGAGTCCTTTAATGGCTAAGAGTGGCTGATTCGTTTTGCACTTGGGATTGGGAAAGATGGACTTGAGTTTCAAAGCTTCAAAGGGGAGTTACTTTGTTCATTCTATTAGTCCAGATTTATATATTTAGATTACCTAGTTTTAGGAATTATTGTGTATAAATTCTGGAACTGAGATTAATGTTTATTGTCTCTGTTGGTTTGACAATTGTGATTGAGATTGGATATTGTGATTTGAAGATTATATATGTATGAATTTCTTGTGGTTGCTTTGAGATTATATTAATTAGCGTGTTATTGTCTAGTTAATGTGATTGATTTGTACCCTTTGAGGGACTGTTATGTACTCAATTTCAAGAAGACTCATGTTGCATTATTCCAATTTTAATTGCACATCAAGTGGTTTTTAACAATTTCTCAAGAGGTAGTGGTTTGCTATGTTTGTAGGAGCTACTATTAATTGAGAATATTGGACTCAAGTGTTATCTTGAGGTTTTCCTTAAGACTTGATGAATTTTAACTCCCATAATCTTTTATGAGCAATGATAGTCGTTTCCCCATTTCCAAGAGCATTCACACCCATTTTCATACTCCATTCCATTTTATAAAGAAAATACCAAAAATAATAGTTTAGCATTTAATTTCATTGCATTCTTATTTTAGTTCATCAATTCAAAAATCCAAAACCAATTTTCCCTTGTTTTAATTGCATTTGCATGTCATTTAGATTACTTAAGATTCAATAAAAGGCTCCTTGAGAGAGAGAGAACGATCCTAGGGTTGACTATACACAATCCTTGGTTTATTTTTGATTGTGAACCCCAAGGCTAAAGACAAAAAGGCCCTAATCAAATGGCGCTGCTGTCGGGGAGCTAAGTCATTGGCTCCCTAGGTAATCTAATTGTCAAATTCACTTTTGACAAGGGGTTTCTCGTTTGAAGCTTATTAGTTTTGCATTTTTGATTTTCATTGCATATAATTTAGGATTTTTGCATTTAGGTAGTTTACATAGCATTCATTGCATTCTTGAATTGTCTTAACTTGGTAGCTTCTGTGTGGTGTGTTTGCATTAAATTTGATATGATGTTGAGCTTAATTGTTTGAAATCACCATGTCTCCAAGTTGATTCATAGATACTTGCATCTTTTGTCTTTTTTTTTTCTTCTTTCTTCTAGATTCCTTTTCTTAGTTAGATAGATACTTGTAATTCATTTGGGAATTGACTGAATTGAACTTTATGGCTTGGTTTAATGGTAATCAAGATTCACCCATTCAATCCCACTCTTTTGTAGGAGATTCGATTCGAAGGAAAGAGTCTATCTCTCAAAGCATCGATTCCATGCTACAAACAATACGGGCTCTTCAAGCTAACTTGGGAATTCAAGATAAGAGTCCAATTGGTCAAGAATGTCTTGGTCCATTCCACCACCCATATCATGAACCTTACCACCAACCTCCATTTCAACCAAATCACTCACCACACCTACCTTATAGATCATATCATGAGCCTTCTCCACCACTATACAACCTCATGCCATACCATGAACCTCCTCCTTCATTCCATCCCATTTCCCAACCATGTCATCCATCTCATGAATCCCTATACCCATTTGAGCCACCCTATGGACTTCATTCTCAACCTTGTGTGCCAAACCAAGAACCTACCACTAGTGCAGTCTTTAGAAAATTGCAAAATCAAGTGACTCAAACGATAGACGAGGAGCGGTCATACAAGGCTAACTTTGACCATCAAATGGACTCTATAATGAGACGAATGGAATATCAAGAGAAAGAGAATGAGAGAATGGAAAAGGAAATTGAGCATCTCACTCAGCAATCACAAGTGTTGAAGACTAATTTCCAAGAAAATCCTCTTCTCATGTTCACACATACACAAGAAGTTGAGCAACTAGAAGAAAGCAATGAGAAGTTGGAGAAATCAATGGAGTGGCCTGCACAAGAGTCTTCTATGTGTCATACTCCACAAGAGACTTGCCAACCACATACACTTCCATATGAGCCACCCACTCCACCATGCCACGAACATCCATCCCAACCCTCTACTCTTCAACCTTCTGAACTTGATGCCTTCTTCGCCTTGCCATATATGGATGCTCAAACCCTTACCCTAAGAAGAATGTATGACCAACTAAATGTTCGGCATCTACATTTATTCAATCTCAAAGAGGTACTTCCTCGTGAATTCTCTGAGGAAATAGAAGAGGAAATGGAGGACATTGAAAAATTCAACAAGGCATTTGTTCACCATGTGCTATGGATTAAAACCGAAGGAGAAGAAGGGGCTCCATGGTCATGTACCTCCAATGATGATGGGAAAACCGAAGAGCACCACCTAAATGTCACTTCACAAGTGGAAGTTTCCAATCCTTCGGTACCTATTTCCACACAAGCACAAGAAGTGAAGCAAGTACAACAGAGCATTGAAGAGTCTTCGCTACCATTTGGTAATGACCCTATCCTTATAGAAGTAGACTCTCCTACTACTGTAACTAGTGAAGCAATTAATGATCTGAGTGATGATGAGGTGGATGAGCATATTATTGTTGAATCCCCTCAAATGTTTGAAAATGTAATTGCTCAAGCCATTAGCTCTAGTAGTAGTGATTCGATTGTACTTGTTGATCAGTGTGTTCCTACTTCTTTATGTGATGCTTTAACTGTTGAAAATGCTTCTCTTCATAGTACTAGAGATGATTGTGAAAAATTGAATGAAATATTTTCATGTACTTGTGCGGAAGATCAAATATGTGTAGACTATTATCATGAAAATGCCACTTACTTGGTTGAGTTTCAAAGAAAGCATTTAGTGAAGTGGTTGATTCTACTATTGATCATAATGCACTCTCTTGTACTATTGATGATTCTAAGCATGACAATTGTGAACATGTTGACTCTTGCATGGATGATAATGTGGTTGATTTGAGTGAAAAAGATCATAGCCATAGAATTCCCATTGGATTACTTCCTTGTAGCCTTGTTGGTGACAAAGATTCTGAAATTTTGATTGATAAAACATTGCATGTAGGTGAATCTTTCCAACAAGTGCTTTCTTGTGACTTACCACCTGACTTAGAAAAGAAAAATACTTGTTTTGAGTCTTTAAAGGCTCCAGGTGGTAATGATTTGAAAAATTCTCTTCCTTCTTCCACTCTTTCGCCTTCCATCTCTTGTGATTGCAATGCTGATGTGGTGTACCCCAACACTAAGTTGGATTCCGCACTTTCCACTTTGCAAACGCATGAGAATTTTCAAAATAAAACTGTTTGTTTGACTCCTACTGATGGGAGTAATATTGATTTCCTTGGATGTGATAATTACTTGGAGAGTTTGATTCCTAAAATGTCTTTAATTCACTTGAAATCTCTCCATGTTTCTATTTTTGGATGGGATACTGCTGGTTGCTTGTCTTCTTTGCAGGCACATTCTTGGAAAGGTCATCGATGGAACCAACATCCATCGTACATTCTTGAGCCTCTTCCAATTGATCCTGAACCACCTCCACCAAGGAAATTCAATGCGGGAGAAAATGTTTTTAAAGACAAATGCATGACTCTCATCGTGGATGAGAATTTCTCCTTTAAGCAACTCAAGACACTCTAACACAGGTTGTCTCTTTCCTCACTTATTCTCTTCCTAATTCCTTTGATTATTTGGGCTTAATTGTTGTATGAGGAAGATAAGTGTGGGGGAGGGACACAGTCCAGTAGAAAAAGTAGAAATAATGTAGTTGAGTAAGTAGAATAAGAAACCCCTATGTATGCTTTGCATCTCTTTGGCTACTACCCTACTTAATTACCATTGTGCCTTGAATTTCAACTTGTCTATCATTCTCTTTAGGGTGATTTTTCTACATTGAGGACAATGTGTTGATTAAGTGTGGGGGAGGGAAATACATTTTGAGTCCCAATTAAATGGTTGTTTTAAAATGAGAAAATGCCTAAAACTAGAAAGAAAGAAAAAATTTCTTTGAGCTTTCATAAGATCTAGTGTTTTGGCAACTTTTTAAAACCATGTTTTGTTTTTCAAATGAATGGGAAGAGAAATGAACCCACAATTGGATTTTTGCTTACTCCTTATTTTGAAAATGAGAGTTTATAATCATTAGTGCATTTAAGAGTTAAGTATGATTATAGCTGATTGCAATGTTTTGATTGGTTGTGTTTGTAAGGTTAGCACTTGGAATAGTTAAGTAGATGCTTTGTGGTTAACTTACTATGCAATTGATTATGTTGAAGTGAGCAATGGAGAGAAACCTTGTTGGAAGGATATTTGAGCCTTAAATTCTTTCCATGTGTGCATGTTCACTTGGTTTTTCACCTTCTAGAACTTGTTTCAACTCTTTTTCAAAACGGTCTTTGCGTTATTGTGATGAAAATGAAAGAGGCATTCAATTCTAAACCATTGTCACCCAAACACAAACTTACATTCATCTACCATTTGCTTCCCTTTTTGAGCCATTCCTATGTTGTATGCATGTCATTACTCATAGTGTTCATAGTTTTCTAAAAATCAAAAGAGAATTGCCAATAAAAATTTGAAATGCCATGTATAAAAAAGAAAAAAGAAAAAAAAAAGAGAAAAAGAAAAGAAAGAAAGAAAGGTATTAAAAAGAAAATAATAATAATAAATGAAGAAGGCATTTGTTCATGAATTTTCAAAAGAATTGGCAAAAGTTTGTAAAGTTATTTAGATGCTATGAACTTTGTTATTAACTGTGACTTGCATATAAACTATTTTCTTTTTCTCATTAATTCATTCCATTTAGCCTTCATCCATCATTACAACCCTTTAAAGTCCTCTTGATTCATTACATTAATTGCTATTAACAGTGGAGATTTTAGAGTTGTTACAAGCCTATGGTAAGGTGTTGATTAAGTGAGCTAGAGTAAAATTATTCCAATAAGGTGAGATGAGTGAAACAGTTATAATACCCTGGGAGTTCTCCTGTGCTTCATTTTAATATTTCGGATTGTATGGTCAGCTAATTTCTTTGCATCGCTTGATTATGAGTAGTGTTGGCTTGATGAATTTGATTGATTAATCCATTGTTTCCTAATTATGAAATTGCTCATCTTTCAAATGCATTTGTAATTTGGACTTGGAATTGTGTATTCAATTGCCTTTGTTCAGGAGTACAAAGGTCTAAGTATGGGGGAATTGATCTAGCCATATTTTTATATGATTTTTCATAATAAAATTGGGATTCTTAATGCACTTTGTCATAGTTATTGAGCTTAAAATGCTTTTATTGTGATAAATTGAGATTAAGAGTAAATACATTAAATTTGGATTAAAAAGGGTAAAATTGTCAAATAAATTGTAATTACTTTTAATCATTGATTTGTCACAGAATATTTGATGTTAGATTAATTATTTTGGATTGTAGATACTTGAAGAAATTGGATCAAATTTGAAAATGGAAGTTTGAGTTCAAGTTATAAACTTTTCAGTTTAGTCCCTCTGCAAAACGTTTTAAACTTTTCACTCAGGTCCCTGCACAAAAACACTGCGTTTTGGCCTTTGGAATTAGATCAGCAGCTGAAGGCAATTGAAAGAGGACCCGAGAATGAGCTGAGGGATTGAATTATTGACTAATTAGAGATCAGGATCAGGGAGCAGATTCATGTTTGTGCACCGTTGGAATTGTGGCATTAAATAGAATTGGGCCCACCAATTAAATGATAGAAAAACCCAAGGGAGAATGCCACATTTGGAGAGATTTGGGCTCACCAATTGAATCAATTAAAAGGGAGCAGCATTTAAGATTCGGCTGGAGCTAGGGGTGGGCCTGTTTAAATATTAAATAAATATACTTATATTTATATCATATAAATAAGATAATATTTATTGTTTTTCATTCTTATATTATAATTTCAATATATATTTATATAAGTTTTGGTAGGCTTTAAAGTGTACAAAGCCTATTTATGGTCTCCAAGGCTTGTAATATGAGGCCTTTTTAAAGGCCTACATTGTAAGTAGGCCTTTAAAAAGGCTTCAGGCTTGACCAGGCCTTATGAAGGCTCAGGCCTGAGCCTAGAAAAAGGCCTGAATTCAGGCTCAGGCCCAGGATCAGGCTTTCTGCCCCCATTGCAGGCTCAGGCCTATTTAGCCAAAGCCTAGCCTGGCCTGGCCTATTTCCATGCCTAGCTGGAGCCAGAATAGGAGCAGAAAGCAACTTTTGGGGGGCCCACGTTGAAGGAAAATAGAAGACCTAAAAGCTACCAAAAGAAAAGGAGCCTAATTGTTTGACTTGAGAAGAAGAAGAATTGATTAATTGAATTGACAAATGGGGCCCACGAATTGAAACAATTGAACCTCAGGGAGCAGGCACCGTTTTGAAAAAAAAAAGAATTGAAACCTAAAAAGAAAGCGGGGAGCGAAGAAGAGAACGAAAAACCAGAGAACCAGCAGACCTTCGATCAAGGAGACCTTCATCCTCATCCTCCTCCACTCTCTCCTTACCGTCACCGGCGACCACTGCTATTATCTCCACCGTCGCCGGCGACAATAGCCCAGATCCTGGAGAACGAGGGAGACCGCGAACAAAGAAAGGAAAATCAGAGAGAGCGCCACGAGCTTGATCGATCAGGGAATCACCTCTGACCTCCGACCTTGACCTTCATCTCCAGAAGCTTTCATCGTCTTCCTTCATCCACGGTTCATTCTTCCATCACATCCGACGCTCTCATCCACTGCTATGGTGGGTTCTGTTTGCGCTTTGTGTGTGAGTCCTTTAATGGCTAAGAGTGGATGATTCGTTTGCTCTTGGGATTGGGAAAGATGGACTTGAGTTTCAAAGCTTCAAAGGGGAGTTAATTTGTTCATTCTATTAGTCCGTATTTATATATTTAGATTACCTAGTTTTAGGAATTATTGTGTATAAATTCGAGGCGAGATTAATGTTTATTGTCTCTGTTGGTTTGACAATTGTGATTGAGATTGGATATTGTGATTTGAAGATTATATATGTATGAATTTCTTGTGGTTGCTTTGAGATTATATTAATTAGCGTGTTATTGTCTAGTTAATGTGATTGATTTGTACCCTTTGAGGGACTGTTATGTACTCAATTTCAAGAAGACTCATGTTGCATTATTCCAATTTTTTTTTTTGGTAGTAATACGGGGCATTAGCCCAATTTTATTCCTGTATCAAAAACAAACCTGGGATAGGCAACACCCATACAATCCTTGGATAGACAATGACTTATAGCTATAGGAGGCCTAACAAAAGACGCACAAGCCTCCTCCTGTTTCAGGCTATAATTTGCTAACACATCAGCACAACTATTGCCTTCCCTGTAAGTATGCACAAATGCAACATTTGAAATGCTTTTACAGACCTACTAATCTGTTTGAGTATACTAGATTCAGTTCATCATCTACCTGTAGAGACTCTAGTAAATGAATAACAGACAAAGAATCAGACTCCACAATTAACAAATCAAAACAATACGAATGCCTAATTCAAGGCCATACAAAACGGCCCTGCGGTTACGCCCTTGAGTGCCGAACATGCTCCTATTCTTCGTGCAAACCCGCATAGCCACTCGCCCTTTGAACCCCGATTAAACCACCGCATCCAGGCAAGCATCCTCACGCCTTTAGATACTCCATCCACATTAAGTTTGACCCATCCAGCTGCTGGGGGTTTCCAACGAACAGATATCTCCTGCTTGATTCCTCTATTGGTACCAAACTCACTTCTTGCATCTTTGATTTCCTTTGCATACCGGTGCACTACACTTGCACGATCAGCAGGCATGACATAGTCCTCCCGAAGGCAGCCTGCGGTTGCGCCAACCCCACAAATGCCGGCGGTGAGACCAAAAATAAGTCTCCATTCTTCGTTTTCATGGGTGAGATTCTATCTCAACCAATCGCTATCTGCGAGACTAAAAACCGAGAACCAAGAATACGAAATTAAGGTCCTGCCATAGTGTCCAGGCCTTATTACAATCACGCAGAACATGCATTAAACTCTCAGATCTGCTGCAATAGTAGCAGTTCGAGTTCCCCCCAAGGATCCTACTCTTCCTCTCCCCCGTAAATAACCTGTTATGAAAGGCTAGCCAGAGGAAAGTCTGAACTCTCTTTGGCCCCTTCCATCTCCACAACCCATTCCAATATTTGCCTCCAATAATAGCTTCTTTTTTCAGAAGCTGGTACATTTCAGCCACCCTATATTTATTCTCCAAGTTGGTTCCCCATCTAATATGGTCCACCCCGTTCACAGGGTTAGGAGGAAGCACAAACCAATAGATCCTCCGGCCCTCTTCATTCAACCATCTCCCAATTCTTGCCATATTTCACTCCCCATTTCCATTCGTCATCTCGCACACCTTTACTCCTATTTCCTCCACTCGGCAAAGCGGTCCTCTCGCACCTCACCGAGAATGATCCATTGCTCTCTAACCATTTGTCTCTCCAGAAATCAGCCAACTCCCCATTTCCAACTTCCCAATGAACATTTTCCACTAATTTTGGCCAAATTCTGACCAAGTTTCTCCATAATTCAGAGTCACTTTTCATACCTTTACAATCTGATGCAAGGTTACAGTTCCGTCGATACTTACCACTTAGTACCTTTGAGCATAGATTATCCTAGTTTGGCAATTACATTCCGTGCCACTCTTCCCAAGAGAGCGTCGGAACTTCTTGCTCTTGCATTTACCATTTGTTAGGTAAGCTCCCAAATATCTTCCCAAGTCCTCTTTCTTCTTGAACCCTGAAACCTCACAGATTTCATTTTGAGTTCTTCTATCAACATTCTTTGAGAAGTAAATACTAGTCTTCACTGTGCTGACCTTTTGTCCAGACATGGCTTCAAATTTCTCCAAAATTCCCATAACCATACTCATGTCTCAAGCCTCTAGTTGGAACTAGTTCATCTCTCTTGCTTCCATTCCACAACAGTGCTTGCTTAACTGAGCTAATACAGCCTCTTATTATATTCCTTAGCTGATCATCAACCCCAATTTCCTCCAAGACCCTCCCAATGAACTCCCAATTCATCCGATCGTATGCTTTCTCAAGATCGATTTTTATGATCATGAATCCCTTTCTACCTTGAAGCTTGCTCATAGAATGAACCATATCCTTTGCAATAACGATATTATCATGTATGCTTCTCTTAGGTATAAAACTCGTTTGGAACGGTGAAACTAACTTGTCCAAAAAGGTTTCAGCCTATTTACTATCACCTTCGCTAGTCCTTTGTAAATGACATTACACAAAGCACCTCGCCTCGAGGCGACTTACCTCCTCCCGGCTTCTCAATCTTTGGAATTAACACCAAGCGTGTCATTAATTTCACCAATTCTCTCTGGTTGCTTCCAAAGTGTACGGATGAAGTTAATTACCGATTGGCCTACAACATCCCGGTTGTTGATAGAAAACAAATAGGAACCCATCATTTCCGTGCTTTGTGCCCCCATCTCGAGAAGAAGGCGGTGCGGATTTACGCCCCACTTACATCTCTACCAACCCTCCTCCATTTTTCCTTATCCACCTTCCCCATGACTTGTTTTGTATCTAACCATTCCTCGTTACATTGATCTTCGCAAACAGATTGCTATAAAAGTCATGAAATAGACCAAAGAATGATCTCATCATCCTCAACCCATTCTCCTACACTATTCTTAAGCATAGTGATTCTATTTCTCCTTCTCCTTATCAAAGTCTTTGTGTGATAATACTTTGTGTTGCGATCACCCTCTTGAAGCCATCTCCCCCTTGATTTCTGGTACCAAAAAACCTCTTCTTGCCACAAGGTCTGCAGTAACTCATCTTCAAGATCCCTTTCCAAATTAATGAGGAAAGGATTATTTCCTCTCTCAAGATTCTGTTGGATCCCATTAAGTCTATTTAGGATTCGTAAACTTAGGCCTTCTAGCTGCCCAAAGACCTCCTTATTCCACTTGATCAGATCTAGCTGTAGTGTTGCAAGATTAACATGTGCTTCCTCATTTCTCCTCCAGCTGGCTGTCATAACATAATCAAATTGATCATGTGATTTCCACATAGCTTCATATTTGAAATTTCTTGGTCTCAGTGTCTTAATCTCCCCTTTTGTTTGAATCATCGTAGGGTGATGGTCGAGCATAACCGTGGTAAAACACGGACCTCGGCATCCTTAAACTTCTCATGCCGGTACACGGGAGCACAAACATCGGTCTAGTCTCTTGTATACCCTCCAATCCTTCCCATTTCTAACCCTTCCATGTGAAGAAAGGACCTTGTGCATCAATGTCAATAAGTCTACACTCTTCAATCCACTCATTAAAGCGGCGACATCTAGATTCATTTATACGACCTCCCCCCTTCTGCTCCAATGGAGTTTTGATGTCATTAAAATCCCCTACTAGTATCCATGGCTCATTGATTAAACACGCCATTTCATGTAGTATCTCCCACAGTCTATGCCTCTTTTGTTCCGTAGGGCTAGCATAGATGGCAGTAAACAACATCTCCTCCCCCCCAAGACTCACTTTACAATGAATAAACTGCTCGTGTATTATTCGGACATCCACAATTAATTCAGCAAGATCCCACAATAGCCAAATACCTCTGAAAAACCCTCGCTTCCTTCTTGCGAGAATGTTTAAATCCCCATTTTTTAATAACCCTCTTTGCCTGATTCCCACTGATACGAGGTTCTAACAAAACACACATATCCAGTTTATAGCGAAATTTGCTGTCCCTAATTATAGATGCAACTCCTCTGCTTGCTGCACCTCGGCAATTCCATACTAAGAACTTCAACATAATAATAAATGTATAAAGAAACAGATCTTACCACCCAGATATGTCTTCAATCAGCCAGCACAGCTGTGGGAGACACCTCTTCCATGCGCATGCTACTATCCTCCACAGCAACCCTCTCTGCTATATCTGTATACAACTCCATTGAACCTGGTCTTCCTTGCTTGTTCTCTGTTCCATTATCTTCTCCCGGGTGAAGATTTTCCTTGTCTCGAATGGACTCCTTGCCACTCATATACCATCGTTACTCGGCGGCACTATTGTGTTCTTTGCTTTGCACAAGATTAGTCTCATTCACCTTCTTCCTGCCTTTTTCATGTATCTTTTCAACTGTGCCCACCCTTTCCTATTTTTCCTTCTCTTTTGTAACCTCCTGCAACACTCTTTCTTTACCCCTAGCTTGCTTCAGTATCTTTTCCTTATACTGTCCTCATTCATTTTCCTGTGAAAAGCCTCACATCCATCCTTCATATGCCCTACTCTTCCACATTTATTACATAACTGACCTAAGCTTTCATAGACAACACTTAGGATCTGACCTTCAACATTAAACTCTGGGACCAAAGGCTTATTCAGGTCTAGCTCGACACACATTCACGCAAAACGCCCCCTAGTCCTCTGTGCAGTATGTACATCTAGTCTTATGGCTTTACCAATAGCATTTCCCAAATTTAAAAGGAACTTTTTATCAAATAAAGGAGCAGGTAAGTCAGGGAACCTCACCCAAGCCACCACTGATTCAATTTTTTCGTTTTTTGGGCTGAACTCAGGCCTCCATCGAGCCACACTCAGATAGGCGTCAGCAATTACCAGGGACCCCAATCAGAGCCTCCATATAATCCTCCTATGCTGTGGAAATTGACAAGATAGAAGTCATTTTCAGGATCAAACACATCTATCTTACCTTTTCTCTCCCAAATGCTGTCTTAATTTCTTCACCATAAATCCATATGCGTGCCGCACGCCCAAGAGCTTCAACCACTAGTATACGACAAAAGGCTTCATCAACCTCTCCCGTTCTTTCTCTTGAACATGAACTTCGGACACAAAGGATCGAATAATCCACCGAATACCATCGCTCGGGTTTAAAACCTTAGCAAAGTCGTGTATCTGCCATAGTCATGACTTCCTCATCCTCTTCGTTCTTTGCCCATTCCCACTGGCATTCTACGGAATTCACATTGTGTAGCGGCGATTCGCGGTATGACTTCGGCACTTGTTCCCCTCAGTGACCTTCATCCATTGCTCGTCTCGAACTCTCATCGTCTCATCTCAGAAACCCTGGAAGCAACACGGACCTTCTTCTTGGCGATTCAAATCCTCACTCTCATCTTTGGACTTTCCTCGCACCCTCCCCGTACGGGCATGGTCGGAGGAGACGCTCATGATCTCCGTCACGGTGGGTGACGAGTGCTCTACGGTTTTCCCCAATCGAAAGCCCTAGCGGACCAAGAAAAAGCCTAAGCGGACTCCATAAGT
>JAMWYP010000782.1:0-43740 GCA_025563575.1 Acacia pycnantha
TTAAGTTCTAGTTTTCGATTCGGTAGTTATAGTAGAAATGTTGTTTTGATCTTTAATCTTTCAAGTTAGTTTAGATATCATGTTTTAAGGTTGAATATGATATATATTTTGAAAATCATGTTGGAGTAGGAGTTATGTTGAAATTTTGGAAGATTAGAGTCAAAGTAACAGTCTTTGTGAAATTCCATGTAGATTGGGGTCGAGGCAAAATGGTAATTTATACCTAAAATGCACTTATGATGTTATACGTTGATATATGTGATATTATCCTTATAGGATATACGTGAGAGCACGTCACTTGCATTGTAATCTTATTTGTCAATTTACCATATTCCACCGTAAATACCGTATAACGTCAACGAAGGTACGTTCGCGTACTGTAACATTAACTCTGATGTTTATAGTATGCGTATATGTGATGTGTGTATGGTATGTATATATGTGGTATGTCTATTGAATGCGTATAGATGGTATGTTTATTGTATGTATGTACGTTCGCGTCTTGTATACAACTAACTCTCGATGTTTATAGTATGCGTATATGTGATGTGTGTATGGTATGTATATATGTAGTATGTCTATTCAATGCGTATAGATGGTATGTTTTGTAATACCCTAAAAATCGTATTTATGATAAATATCATAAATTAGGAAATAATACCTATTGAAAATAGGTAAATATGTGGTTTCAAAAAGAATGTTAAATTTATCTTATTTTCTAAAGAAAAATTTCTTGGAAATTAGGAAAAATCAATAATGTGTCAGAAATGACCAAAATGCCCTTGTGGAGCATAAAATGACTTAAGGAAGTTATGAAAAATCCTTAGAGGCAATAAAATAATTATTAAAAATTAGAGAGTATGTTGTCTCTAATTTAGACAATTTTTGGGATTTATTTCCTTGGAAAATAGTGAGGGAAAAATTAAAAAGTATTCCGGGATCATTATTGACCCCGTGATTTTTAATATTTTATGTAAAGCATAAAATACTAAGGTAAGTCCAATAGTTGTGAGAAAAGGAGTAATTCTAAATAAGAAAATTATCAACAATTAGTGAGAGATTAAATAGATAATTATTGGCTAATTATCTAGGCACGATTAAGAGAAAATCCAAAGATAATTATGTAAAACCCTATAGTTAGTGGTTTATGGCTAAAATTAGCATAAAATATATTTTCTAATTAATTGAAAAATATGAAGAAAAATTGGTGAGAATAGGTATTTTTAAGACTAAAAACATGTATGGACCAATAGGGAAATTTTGTAAAAAATTATATAAAATAATTATTAAATAATTATTTTATATAATATTAATTAATTAATTAATTAAAAACGAAAATAAAAAAAAAGACCAGAAGTTATTGACCGAAATTTTGAGTTCAAAATGGATAAGAACTTGTCAAATAAATATCTAGATATTATAGGTTATTATATTAATAAAAGGAATATTCTATAAAAAGTAAATAGGATAAATGACCACCGATAGAGATTAAATCCTATCTAGAAAACCATGAACAAGGTTTCTAAGGTCAGAGTGTTTTATAGACAAGTGAATTTTTATCTCGGAGTGGGCTGTCTCCGGAGTCATTTCCGAAACCGACGGAACAATAAGGGAATAAGACGAAAAAGAACAAAGGAGCAGTTGGGTAAATGAAAACCCATAGAAAATAAATCCTAACTCAATATCTGGGGATGAGTTGATAAACAACTGGACATTTTATGAATCAGTGATTTTTTTTTTCCCGAAGTTAATGATTCCGGAAGTTATTTCCGTAACCGACGCATTTTTCCGTAAATCTTCGGCAGGACCGGAGAAGACTTGAAAGGGATCAAAAATTTAGTTAGCCCAGACATTTCTAATGAGTAAGAAAAGAACTTCAAAGTTGTGATTCCGGATTTCTAAGATTTTACAAGATTACACGATTCGAACACCGATCGGGAGACTTTATCAGTGTAAAACCTTCTAGAGTATGAAAGGTGGCACCAAAATGACAACTTTTCTTTGACTTTTGGGGCATGAGATGTCGGCCTAGACACAAAGAGGGAAGAGAAAAACTTGTTTGTTAAGTTTTCAAATGGATGGCTAGGATTTGATCTCATATAGGAAAAACTCTATAAATAGGCATGCAAGTCTTTGCAAAATCCTCACACCATTTCTTTGAGCAAGTTTCGAAATCCTAGAGAGAAGTTAGAGAGAGGAGCTCTGGAGAAAGTTATAGTGAAGTTCTTCAACGGGTAAGTTCTTCGGTTCTAGTCTTTAGTTCGGTAGTTCTTAAAGTTTTAAAGTAGATGTTGTTTTGATCTTTAATCTTCCAAGTATGATTAGATATCATATGTTAGGGGTATTTTAGTCATTAATTTCAAAAATCATGATGGGGTCGGAGTTATGGCAAAATTTTGGAAGATTAGAGTCAAAGTAACGAAGTGCTGGCGAAATTCCGCCGATTAGGGGGTCAGGGGTAAAATAGTCATTTATGAGTAAAATGTCCGTCGTAATGATAAATCCTTAACAAATGCGTTGTTATGTTGATAGGATATCCCTGATTACGTTTTGACCTATTGTTGTACCGTATTCCGACAGAAATACCGCATATCGTCAACGAAGGTACGTTCGCGTACTGTAACACTAATCTGATGGATATAGTATGTGTGTATGTGATGTGTGTGTGGTGTGTATGTGTGGTATGTTGATTGGTGCATATTATGTTAGTAGATAACTGTATGCATGCTGGGAGCGATATATCTGTAAGGCTGGGAGCGATACATCTGTAATGCTGGGAGCGATACATCTGTAATGCTGGGAGCGATATATCTGCATGCTGGGAGCGATACATGTGCATTGGTTGGGTGTGATTTATATGTTGTGTTAATGTTGTTCTGTAACCCATATGTGTGTATGTATACATGAGGTTAACCGTTACCTGAGATCCAGTGCGGATCTCAGCTCTTAACATAGCATCAGGGTCAGGAGGACCGAGGACCGAGGAGAGAGGAAAGCAGCAAGTTCAAGGATCCGGCTGAAGACTTTCCGTCATTGTCCTTTACTTTTTGAAAACTCTCAGTTGTTGAACCGCTTCTGTAATTAGCCAGTGGGCATTTTGAATATATATATCAGTTACACTCTTGCTCCGATGCTCTACTTTGATGAAAAAATTTTATATTGCTTTTGGAAAACGGGATGTTACATCGGCGGAAGCCTTCCTTTTGTTGTTGTACATCACTTTTGAAATACTCGGTTACTGTACCGCTGTTATAATTAGCCAGACGTACGGCGTTTTATATATATATATATATCAGTTATTCAATTGCTCTGTTGCTCTACTCTGATGATTTTGAAATGATATGTGATGAAAAAATATATATACTGCTTTTGAAAATGGGATGTTACACCTAATGGCTAGTCTATTTATCTTTTTTTTTTTTAAAAAAAATACTATTATATATAATATTTCTAAATTAATTTAAATATTATATATAATTAAATTAATATTTAAACATGCATATGCAACAATAGCGACTTTTATTTGAAAATTAATTTGGTATTTAATAGCAACAATAACGATTTGGGTGTCCAATGCCCCTCAAATTTTCCCAACTTCTCAGTTTTTTTTTTTTTTAAAAAAAATCATCATTAAATTATACATAAAATAAGTGAATTCTGAAATATTATGGTTGGACAAAGAATGATGCAGTTTTAAATTTTTTTATGATTTTTCAATAAAACTAAATTAATAAGAAACTACACTTTCTTAGTAAAATCAAAAAAATTGAAAGATACACCATTTTACCCATACTATAAGAAAATGTTACTCATTTTGTGTAGAAACTAATAATAAAAAGAAACTTTTGCTACAAAAATAATAAAAAGAAACTAGAAAAAAGAAACATTTGGGAATGGACTAGTTATCCATCATTTTCCACTATACCCAACCTTATTGATAAATTAATAAATTAATCGATTGCATTCAAATTATCATTCCCTTTTGAACCAAGTGGCACTTGGAATGGCAACGTCGGAGCGAGGAGTAGTGAGCTGGAGGCCTTAGCGTTGGGCCCATTACAATGATAATGACACATTATAGCTCAAACTAATGTTGAAGACATCCTACATGTTCTTCGTGACTGTAAGTATGCTAGAGATATGTGGTCTTCTTTAATTAAGCCAAGGTATCTAATTGCTTTTTTCTCTTCTAATCTAAGAGACTGGCTTGTTTTGAATCTGAATCAGCAAGTAGGGTACAAATGGGAGGGATACTGGGATTTAGTTTTTGGGGTTGCGATTTGGAAACTTTGGGAGTGGAGGAACAAAAGCATTTTTTATTGTAACTTCAGTAAGCCTCATAATCCTAGTGTGGCTATTTCTATGATATGGTCCAGTTTTGCTGTTGTTTCTGATGTTTCAGGTAGGTCGAATCAGCAAGAAGATAGGAATGTCAAGGGATGGAGTAAACCGCCTACGGGTTGGCTAAAACTTAATGTTGATGGGGCGAGATCCTCGTCCACATCTAGTGCTGGCTGCGGAGGGGTGGTTAGAGACTGTATGGGCAATTGGATGGTGGGCTTCTCCAAAATGTTAGGCGACTGTCAAGCTTATTCGGCTGAAGAATGGGCTATTTTTGAAGGTTTGAGGCTGGCTCGGGATCTAGGGTATAGGAAAATCATTTTGGAGTCTGATGCTGACTCTGTTGTCAATGTGCTTTTAGATTATGATTGTTCCTCTTGTAGCAACATCATCCTAAGGGCTAGAGAGTTATTGTCATTAGATTGGCAAGTTGATGTTCTATCTGTTCCTAGAGTTTGTAATAGAATTGTGAATGCTTTAGCTAAAAGGGGCATCTCTAGTTCTTCTATTTTAGATGAATGCCCTATCTTTTTGAAAAGTTGGGTTGATCAGGAGTGTTTGGGATTAATTTCCCCGTCTGTGTAATGTTTTCTGTGGTAATATAGGCTTTATACCATCCTTTTTAGCAAAAAAAAAAAAAGTGATAACGGGGGTTGAGTCTATCAGAAAGTAGTCCCTTACAATGTGATGAACCAAAATTTGAATTTCCATCAGGAGACATGCCAACATTTAATGCACGACAATGACTTGAATATGATTGCCTCCAATAAGAGAATACATATGCTAAAAAAAGACCAACAAAATTTATTAAGTAAATAATAAATGAATATCGAAACATAATATTTTTTAATGTGAACAAAATAGTTCAGGAGTCAAGGAGTAAAATTATATGAAAGAATAACTAATATGTTTGCATTATTTAAATAAAGAACAATCTCAAGAAAATACCACTTGAACTTCAAAATCCAAAATAAATGATTTTCTAACAAAATGAGTTGTCAATTATTTTATTGTTCTTGTTAATCTTATTATTGTTGTTTGTTGTCAACAGGATTTTGAAGTTTAACTGATATTTTTTCTTCATTTTCCTTTTAAATAATTATTATTTAAAAATACAAAAATTATTTAAAAACCAAAATAAAATATGAAATAACAATTATTTTAAAATACATAAAAAATTAACAGTCCATTATTATTAGTTGCTTTCCCTTATGATATGCCTAACTTAGGTCCCGTTTGGTATAGAGAAAATTTGAGGAGGGAAAGGAATTTAGGAGAAGGAAATGAAGGGAAGGGAAGATTTTGAAAAATGAGGGAATATGATTTGAGGGAAGATAAGTTGTTTGGTAGGAAGAAAATGAAGGGGTAGTAGTTGATAAAGAATCAAGAAATGTCTATTTTACCCTCAAAAGTAATTAATTCAAAATAAAACAGAAAAATAATTTTTTTTTTTTGCTAAAATATATTTTTTAAAACATATATCAAGTTTGAACTTGTCTAAAAAAACTCCCGTCAAGTTCGAACTTAAATTCAAACGTTCCGCCAAGTTTGAACTTAAATTCGAACATTCTCATCAAGTTCGAACGTCACACCAAGTTTGAATTTGAAAGGTAAATTTGTCAAAAAGTGTGAACAAAGTGACGTGGGAAGTTGAGATCCCAGTATCCCACCAATTTTGGTGGGATTTGATCTTCCCACATATGAGGGAGGATTGGTGGGCCCGGGAAGATAAGTTCCCTGAAAGATTGGTCCAAAATGTATACCAAACGGAGGAAAAAGAAAAAGAAAAATCATCATCAACAATTATATTATATACATGAATTCCATTTAATTATTAACTATTTCATTGATAAAAAAACATATATTACAAAAGAAAAGTTAATTAGCGACACAATTCTGCCTCTAAATTGACTTAGTGATGAATTTTGTCGCTAATTAATTGGTGATATTTATTTGATGAAAAAATCATCCAATTCGGTTGCTAATTCATTATTATAATTAGGCTAAATTATACAAAACCCCATAAACTTTGAGTTAGTTGCATATAACTTCTCTGACATTTCAAAGTTTAAATTTAAGCGCCGACATTTTATTTTTAACTATTAACCCCCTACCGTTAAGTGATCGTTACCTTTTTAATGGAAAATGACATGTTAGATTATAAGATGACTCATGGCATTTTGTTTAAATTACTAATTTCATAAAACCCCCTAACTTTGAACAATTATAGAAAACCTCTTGAACTTCTATCAGTTACAAATAACTTTGACAATTCATAATTTATATCTGACTCTCTTAAAATTTTGATTTATAATGTTAAATCACATGCCATTACTTTTATCTTTTTCATAAATTTATTAAGATTTTTGCTATCATTTGTCAAATAAAATACTAGTAGTTCTTTTGTATATACCAAGAATTAGAAGAATAATATTTAGAAAGATCTATAAATAAACGTTGAACCTTTGATTCATGAAAAAATATATATGCATTACTAATAAGAAATAAATGCGGGTATAAGCTATCCAGCTCTAACACAAATATAATATTTAAAGTATCAAATCTCAATCACCCCAATAATATATTTAACACAAATGATGACATTTTGGTACTATCGATACTTAATTATCCCAAAATATAAGTAAATGTTTTACAAATAATGACATTTTTTTTTAAAAAAATATTATTCTTCTTCTACGTGGCATCCTATAGAAATTATTAATTTCATAAAACTCCCTAAACTTTAAAAAGATAACGGTCACTTAACGGCAAGATGTTATTAATAGTTAAAAAATGAAAGGTCGAAGGGTTAAATTTAAACTTTGAAATGTTATGGGGTAATATGCAACTGACCTAAAGTTCATGGGATTTTGTATAAGTTAGCCTTGTTGTTGTTGTCTCATCCTCATCGTCGTCGTTGTCATTGTCGTCGTCGTTGTTGTTGTTGTCGTTGTCGTCGTCATCGTCATCGTCGTTGTTGTTGTCGTTGTCATCGTTGTTGTTGTTATCATGCAACTGACCTAAAGTTTATGGGGTTTTGTATAATTTAGCCTTATTATTATTTATTGTTGTTGTTGTTGTTGTTGTCTTGACCTAAAGTTTATGAGGTTTTGTATAATTTAGCATTGTTGTTGTTGTGCTTGTTGTGCTGTTGTTGTTGTGCTACTGTTGCTGTTTCTTCTTGTTCTTATTATTTTTTATAGTTATAGTAGTATGTGTGTGTGTGTATGGTTCTATGATAACATCGTTCATAGTCCATCAATGTATCAAATAAGGATTTTGTTTCATAATTAATAAGCCGCCGGGTATTCAAATTAAAGTATCAAATAAGACAATTGATTTGAATATTTGGTTTCCTAATTTTTTTTTTACTTTTATTATAATTAATAAGCCACTTGTGAATTCAAAGTATCAAATAAGACTCGTAACACCCCAAATTCCATACTACAAATTGTGTCGGATGACACTTGGTTTTGGAAAAATTTCAACGAACTTGAGGTGCTACATCGTAGTATCTATGAAACGGAGAGCAATGCACTAAAAATTGGACAATATATGAGTAACTGATATAAAAATACCCCGACATATGACGATGCCGAGCGTATGCTGGTATATTAAAAATTTCCCGAAGGAATAATCATGTGATACAATATACAGAGCTTTGTACAATTACATTTCAAACAGTAACTATACAACCTAGACCAAGCCTTGACTAGACTTGGGGCAATGAACCTAACTCCGTTAACCGAACAGAATGGCCGTGTAAGTGTCTATCATGGGGGCCTCACCGAGTTCACGGCGACTGATTGGCTGACCCACATAGACTAGCCTTGCCTTCGGCACCAAACTATTCGAAATAACTTCATTAGACCCATGCCTGACAATAGGCTCTGATGATCTTCTTCCGGCTCTTGCCTCGACCGGTGCATTACTACGACTCTGCCCCTTGGTTCATATCTATGGCTCCATCTACCGGTGCCTTCTCTGTTCTGGTCCTTACCTGTACTATCATTCAAGACTGAGGTCCAATGCACATTGGACCTCAGGTAACGGTTAACCTCATGCTTATATTATCATCATATAAACAAGATTAGGAATTTCATTTACTACTTCCTAGATCTAACTAACATTTCTATAAAAACTACCGAACAAAAGACTAGAACTTAAAAGCTAAGGACCGAAGAACTTACCCATGAAGAACTTCGCCACAACTTTCTCCAGATTTCCTCTCTCTAACTTCTCTCTAAGTTTCGAAATTGCTAAGGCAATTTGGTGTGAGATTTATGCAAGAAGTGCATGGCTGCAATTTTCCCAACTTCTCCAACAAGTTGATGAAGTCATTGATGACATCATCTACAACTTCTTCAACAAGTTGATGATGTCATTGATGACATCATCATATCCCTTACTTTATGGATTTACCCGATAAAATCCCCTGTTTGGTGTTCTAATCGCGTAATCTTGCAGAATCTAAGAAATCCGGCAACATAGCCTCGAAGGTCTATTCCTCCTCTTTGGAAATATCTTGGTTAACTAAATTTTTGATTCCATTCAGAGTATTTCGTTGCCTGCCGAACATTTTCGGATAAACGCCGTCGGTTACGGAAATGACTTCCGGTAACAACAACTTCGGGACAAAAATCCATTGATTCATAATATGCCCAGATGTTTACCACCTCATCCCTGAATTTCAAGTTATGGCTTAGTTTCTATAGATTTTCATTTATCTGATTTGCTTTTTGAACATCAGATAGCTTCTTAGCTAGTCTAGTATAACACTTTTTGGTTACGGAAATAACTTCGGAGGTAACCTACTCCGAGCTAAAAATTCACTTGTTTATAAAAAGTCCTGACTTTAGGAACCTAATTCATGGTTTTCTAGTTAGGATTTAATTTCTATCGGTGGTCATTTATCCTATTTGCTTTTCACATTTTATAATAATATTTTATTACCACTTGCATCCAATAAAATTATGATATTATTTTGCTCCATTCTTATCCTCTTCTTGATCAAAATTTCGGCCAGCATACATATATATTTATTTTTATTTTATTTTTTTGTTTTAATTAATATAATATTCTAATTATCTTGTATTATTTTTCCCAAAATTTTCTCATTGGTCCATATCAATTAACATGGATTTAGGCTTTAAAAATTACTAGAATAATTCTAAACCTTTGATCTTGCTTTATTAGATTACATCTTAACCCTTGACCATTATTTAATTTTTCTCATTTGATTTACAAGTTTAATTAGTGCCCTAATCACACGATTAGCAACTTTTAGGATTAGGGATTTTCATGCACTTAATCTCACTAATTTTTCTTAATCTTTTCCAATTAATTAGCAAGTGTATTTTATGCTAATTTTAGCCATTAACATTTAATTAAAGGGTTTTTCACAATTTAACTTGGATATTCCCTTAATTAAGCTTAGATAATTAGCCATTAATTATCTATTTAATCCCTTACCAATTGTTGATAATTTTCTTATTTAGGATTAACCTTTATCTCACAACTATTGGACTGACATTGGTAATTTATGCACCACGCATAATATTAAAAATCCTGGGGTCATTTTGGTCCTCAAAATACTTTTTGATTTTTCCCCTTTAATTTTCCCAAGGTTATAATTTAATAAATTACCAAAATTAGAGACAATATACTCTCTAATTTTTAATAATTATTTTACTACCTCTTGAGATTTATCATAATTTTCTCAGGGTATTTTATGACCCATAAATGCATTTTAGGGATTTTCAGCCCTTTATGCCTTTTGATTTCAATAGAAATTTCCATAAAATAAGGTAATTATATCTTAAGGGTTGAGACCACATATTCACCTATTTCCTATAGGTATTATTTACTAATTTATGATTCTTATCATAATTAGGATTTTCGTGGTATTACATTTCTCCCCCTGTTAAATTAAATTTCATCCTCGAAATTTGTGCGTATATCTTCGGAGAGATAACCTAGACCTCTACTCTAACCCCTGCCTTTGCATACATACTCAGCATGCACCCTAGCATCCAGACATTAGTCCGATCCAACTTGTACCTAGTACCGGACTTCACCTGTCCATTCTCTCAGCGCTTGGTTACACAGGCCTTACTATTTGCCTCATTCAGCCTCTCGGCTTTTCACATACTGGCCTTTGCACGCATGGTGTCTGGCCTCTACAAGGCAGGGATTATCCTCTCAGGGTAACTTAGCAAAATATTGTTCCTACATGGAACTCGTGTCTATAGGAGACCTAAAAAGTAGGTTTACTCTCTACAGGAAAACCTAAGCAATACCGACTTCCCTGTACCGCTTCCCTTTTAAACACTGGGTGAGTATTTCATTCAGACTCCTGTATCAGAAGTCCTAGACTTTAGAAACAGAAGCCATATTCTGTGTTATCTCTCCATTCTCTGGGTCTTAACTTACCCGACTTGACTCTTTTCCTTCAGGGTATACATCCTTTCTGTATCACAATACCACTATTATATCAGTACTCTTAACCTAGTTGTCCATACAATGCTCCGAGACTAGCTATGAAGCTAGCTCTGATACCAAAGTGTAACACCCCAAATGGTAGTAAAAGTTTTTAAGCCGGTGGTAAGTACATTTTCATGAATTTGTGTTAGCAGCGATTAAGTTTGAAAGTTGGATAGCACTATTACTTTTTGGTAAAGTGCGGATTGCGAAATGTGCTAAGACACGGGAATTTTTCATTGTGTAAAATTTTTCTAGAACATGGTTAAGCCTCATTGCATTGAAAGATGCCTGACGAGGTAAAAACATAGTAGGGATTGAGTTTCTGAAAGTTGGGAGTTAAAGGAGCGAAGCACTGGCGAAATTTCGCCGATTAACAGAGTCAGGGGTAAAATATTAATTTATGACTAGAACCTCTGTTAGAATATTGTTCATGAGTTAATGGATACGATGTTACCCTGTTAGGATATCCGGAGGTCCAGAGTCGAGTTCAAAAGGCTGGACGATTGGCCAAACACACGGTAGAAGGTACGTTCGCGTACTGTAACACTAATTCTAATGCATATGTTATGCTTGTATATGTTGTGGATATCATGAACAGGACTCTGTCCTGGACATGCGCTGTGACTAGGGAATCGTATCTACATCACTAAATACAGCTTTACACGGGTTATAGTCATGATAATGCTGTTTATGTTTTCCTAGCGCTGAGGACACGACCGTACATCGTGGCACTGGATATGTGCAGACCAGGGATAACTTTGCATGATAGTGTAGTTGTTATCAAATGATCATACGACGTACTGGCTTGATCATTGCTGTAATATTAGAAATATCTATTATGCATATGATGATAATATAAGAATGAGGTTAACCGTTACCTGAGGTCCAATGTGCATTGGACCTCAGTCTTGAATGATAGTACAGGTAAGGACCAGAAAAAGAGAAGGCACCGGTAGATGGAGCCATAGATATGAACCAAGGGGCAGAGTCGTAGTAATGCACCGGTCGAGGCAAGAGACGGAAGAAGATCATCAGAGCCTATTGTCAGGCATGGGTCTAATGAAGTTATTTCGAATAGTTTGGTGCCGAAGGCAATGCTAGTCTATGTGGGTCAGCCAATCAGTCGCCATGAACTCGGTGAGGCCCCAATGATAGACACTTACCTGGCCATTCTGTTCGGTTAACGGAGTTAGGTTCATTGCCCCAAGTCTAGTCAAGGCTTGGTCTAGGCTGTATAGTTACTTTTTGAAATGTAATTGTACAAAGCTCTGTATATTGTATCACATGATTATTCCTTCGGGAAATTTTTAATATACCAGATAATTTACATTATAAAATTTTGAACCATGTATCACCTCCAAGGTTGTCAAACTTTATGTAAACTTGTGACAATGACGTAAACTTATATTGTGAACTCGAATCATAAACTCGTAAAAACTTACTTTTATCATTAAATGTATTAATAGTACATATTAAATAATTAAAATATAAAAAATGACAACAATTTAATTTAAATATATTTTAAATTAAATAGTTGAAATTAAATCAGTCAACATTTATAATTTATTATATTTAACAAAAACATTTCTATAAAATTTATATATAAAACTGCTGAGAAAAACATTTCTATATATTATATAGGGTGAAGGAGCAATTTTGCCAACCGACTATTAGGCCAGGAGCACTGGGCACAAATAACTTTTAAAGGGACCAAAAAGGCCAACAAACAATTAAATGGGTGAAAAACGCACAATTCCGTCCATGAACATCTAACACCGTTTAAAGGCAATCGGGTGAAGGAGCAATTTTGCCAACCGACTATTAGGCCAGGAGCGCTGGGCACAAATAACTTTTAAAGGGACCAAAAAGGCCAACAAACAATTAAATTGGTGAAAAACGCACAATTCCGTCCATGAACATCTAACACCATTTAAAGGCAATCTCATGTGGCATTTGATTGTCCAGCTGGTCCCTTCTTTTTGGTCAAAAGCCAGGTGGCTTTTTTATTTTTTATTTTTGGGTGGAGAATCCCCAATCTGCATCAGGCACAAATGTCGACAACTTCACCGTCGCCTCCGCCTTCAAATCCTTCGCGTTCACAATCTGGAGCTCTGACTTCCATGTCCTCTCGTCGTGCACGAATGCCACAATGTAACCCTCATCTTCTTCTCCGTCTTTGCCTTTCGTCGTGCATGAATATTACATTGTTCTGGCCAAAATCTATGAATTCATCCGTTCCCAAAGTACAGAAAAAAAACAGTTAGACGTACATCATTGTCGGAGCCGGTAAGGGGATTTCGACGTCGGCTTGGAAGTAAATACTTTGGAAGCTTTGGTTTGGTTATTTCTTCGTTTTCCCGCAGATTGGTGATTCTCCACCCAAAAACAAAACAAAAAAACAAAAAAGCCACCTGGCTTTTGACCAAAAAAGAAGGGACCAACTGGACAGTCAAATGCCACATGGGATTGCCTTTAAACAGTGTTAGATGTTCATGGATGGAATTGTGCGTTTTTCACCCATTTAATTGTTTGATGGCCTTTTTGGTCCATTTAAAAGTTATTTGTGCCCAGCGCTCCTGGCCTAATAGTCGGTTGGCAAAATCGCTAGCTCCTTCACCCGATTGCCTTTAAACGGTGTTAGATGTTCATGGACGGAATTGTGCGTTTTCACCCATTTAATTGTTTGTTGGCCTTTTTGGTCCCTTTAAAAGTTATTTGTGCACAACGCTCCTGGCCTAATAGTCGGTTGGCAAAATTGTTCCTTCACCCTATTATATATAACAAAATCATTTCTAAAAATTATCCTATATGTATTATTGTTAAATTTGTAATTGTATTAATTTTTTATGACATATAATAATAAATGATAGTGTGTTATTTTTATTGTAAATTTGAATTAGATTTATTGAAATAATCAAATCATATGTAATCTTCTTATAGCCTCAAATCATATTTAAGAAATAACATAGGTTTTTAAATAGGTTTAAAGGGTTGTATATGATCTTGAATGTATAAGGTAATTTTAAGCATGTTTAAAGACCTACATTCCAAATAGGAATTATTTAAAAAGGTTTAAGTTCATGCCAGGCCTTTTGAAGGTTAGGCAAGCTCACACCTAAGAAATGCCTATAAGCTTATTTTGGTTAAAGCCTAGTCTATTTTCACCCCTAAGTCACCTCATCATAACCAAGAAAAAGTACAACTCATTTACTCATATTAATTAAGGTTTTGAAGGGGAGAGAAAAATACTATGTACCACATTTAAACATTTAATTATCGGGGCAAAATTGGCATATAAACGTTAATTACTCTCCACATAATTTATGTTATGGATAGGGGTGAAAACAGATCAGGCGGCCTGTCAGGGGCCTGCGGCCTGGCCTATTTAAAGCTTGGTCAGGTTTAGCCTGTCAGATTAAAATGCCAGGCTAAGGCCTATTTTAAGTCTTTTGTTTCTTAATAGGCCAGACCTAGGCCTACCAATGAGCCTTTTAGGCCTATCGACCGAATTGTTATAAGGATAAAATGGTAAATTTGTAAATACTCTATCTTCTCTCCTTTAAGATTTTGACACGTTGATGTAATTCGGCATGTTTTTAGCATGTTTAAAGTAGCTCTGTTTTCGGCCTTTTTGAAGTAGACTTGTTTTGTGGTGAGACCTATGGCCTGTTAGCCTACTTACAAAGTGTTATTTTAAAAAAGGCCTCCTTAGTAAGCTTGTGGCCTGGCCGCTCGTATACAAGCCGACTTAGGTCAAAAAAGGGCTGTAATAGGCCATAGGCCTAGCTCAAGCCACTTTATAGCCAAACAAGTTTGACCTAGCCTCGACTAGTTTCCACCTCTAGTTATGGATAAAGAACTCTCTTTTTTCGTAAGATAATGCTGAAGCTAACTTTAATTTCAATATACGAATGCAAATAAATGAGCTACTGCAAGCAAACGTAAGGCTATACATAGAAAAATATACCGATTTCAGTAAGAATTTCTTGTTTAAGAAAGAAATGGTTTATATGAAAAATCTTCCACATATATTACTATCAAATAGTATGGCTCAGGAAAATTAAACATGCATATGCAACAATAGCGACTTTTATTTGAAAATCAATTTAGTATTTAATTTGAATATTCGAATGCAATTACATTTTATTCCATATCTTTATCTTCCCTTTGTAGAATATAGTCTTCTTTCTGTATTGATTCAAAAGGGACCATTAGTCACTGGTAAAAAAAACAAGAGACCATTAGTCTACTCAACAAAAATCTTAAAAGTCTCCCATAGATATCGGGTCAAATTAAATCAAATTCATACTTTCAGAATACAATCTTCTAAAAAAATGGGACAGTAAGGAAATGGGAGAGAGAACGAGAGGAGAGCGCTTGGACGGAGATGGGCGGGGACGAGGTGATGGGGATGGGGTCGGTGCTGGTCGGGGCTGGGAGAGAGGGACTCATCCTGGTGGGGGGCAATTTGTCTTGGGCAGTGGAGGTGGTTCAGCCGTAGTGGTGAGCAGACTCAAGGGAGTATAACTATAACATCCCAAATTTTTGGACCAAGATTGGAAATAAAACGAGATAAGAAGGCTTCTTGCCAAGAGTCCAAAAGTCTTAAGCTTATTATGAGGAAAAGCTTAAGATAATTATTAAAATTATTTTTGACCTTGAGAATTTGGGAAGATTATGAAACAATATTTTGAGGATATAGAAATATTATGGTGGAATTAATTATGGGAAATTTGGTCTGGATAAATGTTAAAATGAATGTTTTGAGCTTAAGACATATTTTCCCATAAATTAAGGACAAATAGTTAAGGAATATTTGTAAATGAAATTTTATGGGCTAGAGGAGTTAATTGAGAAAGGAAAATCTTTATATGGGATTAAGGATTTATTTTGATAATATAATGCAAAATTTAAGAAGGGGTAAATGGTAATTTAACTACCCCAAAGCTTAAAATGGATTTGAGCCAAGGTCAAACTTAATACGTGGAGCCAAAATGTGCTTAATGAGATGAGCTTCAGTTGTTGAAGACTTTTTTTTTTTGATACAATTGAGAAACCACACAATATCTAAGTTATATCAGCAACCATAAACCTTTCCAATGGCCCTATCTCGCTGCGAGAGAACATGAAGCCCAGGCATCAGAGATAGACTTCTCTTAGCAAGGTGATCCGCGACAATATTTGCCCATCGACTAATGCGCCGAACCTCCACATTCCGGCCCCGCTCTAGTAGTTCTTTCATCACCACCGCTGGACGACTATCCACGTGAGCATCATTAATCGGGCTCGAATCAAGGCCACCGCGTCGCCGAATCCACCTCCGGGATGACATGCTCGAACCCTAGATCCCAAGCGAGTTTGAGTCCATGAATGCATCCCCACATCTCAGCCAGAATGACACAGTCCCCATCCTCGCCTTTGAACATGAAACCTGCAAGGAACTTGCCAAACTCATTTCGCAGAACTCCTCCACTTGCAATCCCAGAGTTCCTGAATGAGAATGCTCCATCGGTGTTCACCTTTACCCAGCCCGAGGGTGGAACTTGCCATTTTTCCTCCAGCGAGCTAGGTACCAACGTTTTGAGCGAAATCCGGCTGCAAGCTTCATTTAAACTTCCGATTAAAGCATGAACGCTCGCTGATAATTGGGAGTTCGAGACCGTCTTGTTCTCAAAGACCGCAGAGTTTCGCCTTCTCCATAGCCACCAACACACAACCACAAAGAATGGCCTCCATTCCTCGGTTTGTTGTTTCCCCCCTTTGGCTTTTAGATTCCAGCGAATCCAAGGCTCAAACGGTAAGGAGCTGAAATTCCGCCATAGGGCCGGAGGCACAAGCTGACGCCAAAGCTTGAGGGTTTGGGCAATCCCTAAGCACATGTTGGATGTTCTCTGATTCCCTATGACAAATAGGACAGAAGTCATCAAGAGTCAAACCACGCTTGAGCCTCGATGCATTAGTGAGGAGCCGCTTATGAACAACAAGCCAAATGAACAGTTTACATCTTTCTGGCACTTTGAGTTTCCAAATAATCCCCCATAAAGGATCCGGATGAGAGTTATCCCTGGTTGCAAGCATTGTATGTGTTTCACGTAAAAAATACCATCCTTACTCCATTTCCATCTCAAATGCCCATTAGGCAATTCTTCAATACCATCACAAACTTTACTCCATGTACGCTTTATCCCACTCCATAGGTTCGATCCCTGTTTACTCATTGCGATTCTAGGGAGCACGTCCTCACCACAATTATATTTATTTCGTATGACTTTCACCCAAAAATCATCACGTCTAGCTGATAAATTCCAGCCAACCTTCATGAGGTAGGCTTGATTTGATCGGTTAGTGTGACGGAGCCCTGCACCGCCTCTAGCTTTAGGTCTACTGCACCGCGTCCCAAGCCACCAGCGGTATTTTCTGTTGCTCATCCGTACTTCCCCAAAGGAATCTCCGATTACACTGGTCCAAAGTCGCACACGTGCTAGCCGGTAATAAAGAAGTTTGCATCACATATCCAGGAATTGCTGAAGTTACCGATGAAATAAGAGTGGATCTCCCTGCCGATGAGAGTGATTTAGCATTCCAATTTGATAGCCTTACCTTGACCTTGTCCACCATATAATGATAGGACTCCTTGGTGACACGCTTGTGGTGAAGAGGAACTCCCAGGTATTTACCTAAGTCACTTGTAATGGAGAACCCAAGTGACTCACACATTTCTGTCCGTCTCACATGATGGACATTCTTAGAAAAAAACACACGGGTTTTTTGCTGGTTAATCTTTAATCCAGAGCTTTCACAAAAAGTATTAAGGCACGTGTTGATCAAATCAACTTGGTCCATGGAGGCTTCTGCAAACAGAATAATGTCGTCTGCAAAGAAAATGTGAGAAATAGGGGGGCCAGATTTTGTTAACCTGATAGGCTTCCAACTGCCATCCTGGACAGCAGCTTGGATGAGGTGAGACAATTTCTCCATACAGAGGACAAACAGATATGGAGAAAGCGGGTCCCCTTGCCTTACTCCTCTTGATGGTTTGAAGGTCTCCGCTTTATCGCCATTCCACAATAGTTGCATACTAGAGCTGGAGACACACTGCCCAATGACCTCATTAAGTTGAGATGGAAGCTTCAATTCTTGAAGGCAGCACTGTAAGAAATTCCAATTAACTCGTGTGTCTTCCTGGAACAAAGCTACATTGGTTTGGGGCAATCACTTGAGGTAAAATGGGCTTCAAGCGCTTTACAATAATTTTTGTGAGAGCTTTATACACAACATTGCAAAGGCTAATTGGCCTTAGATCACCCATCACCTCTGGGTGATCTTTCTTCGGGATGAGCACCATGAGCGTTCCATTAATCTCCTTAATATCCTCGCGGATTAGCAAACAAATGTTTAACATAAGTCACCACGATGAGCAAACAAGACTCCATTGATTCTCGTAGAAAAGCGTTAAACCCGTCTCGGCCCGGGGATTTTAGCGCACCCATACTAAAGATGGCATCTTTGATTTCAATGTCTGAGACCTCTCTGTTGCACCAGCCTAGCAACCCCTCATCTACGCTAGGATAGGATGTGTGGCAGGTAATAGTTGGCCGGGAGATGCTGTCTTCAGTTAGAAGAGTCGAGAAAAAGCTAGTGGCCAAACCTTTAATTTGTAAGGGGTCATAGATCCATGAACCCTCCCCATCTTTTATAGCCTCAATGCGCTGGGACTTCCGCCGCCTATTGGCACGGCCATGAAAGTACCTAGTGTTCCTGGCCCCCAAACACAGACCAATCCGCCCGGACTTTTGAGCCCAAATGAGGGATTCCGAAGAAGAACATCTTCAAGCTCCTTCCAAATGGTAATCTGCAGCCTCCTCATATTTAGGCAACAAGCCATGCAAAGAGACAAATCTTATTTAATCCATCAAGACGTCTTAAGAGATGCTTTTTCCTACCCACCGTATGTCTAAAAACTTCTTTGTTCCATTTAGAGCATGCCTCGTAGAATTGAGAGATGTTTGACACCAAGCAACATCAGTAAGCCAAGATTGACGTACAAAGTCATCAAAATTTTCATGGAGGGCCCAAGCCGCAATAAAGCGGAATGGCCGATTAGATCTAATAAAGTCTTTGGTCGAATCAAGCCGAAGGAGCAGGGGCCGGTGATCCGATTTAAAAAAAGGCAGGTGAGAAATTGAGGCATTAGAGAATTGATCATACCATTGATTGTTCACCAGAATCCTATCTAGACGTGCCTCAGACATGCCTCTTTTCCATGTGAATTCAGGTCCAACAAACCCCATATCTCTTAGATCATGCGTATCCACCCATCTAGAGAAATCCTGGTCAATAGAGCGCCGAAAAGTGGCATTTGAACGCCTTTCACACAGAGAAGCGTACCATTAAAATCACCGCCAAGAAGCCAGGCACCCTGTACCGATTGGGCAAGCCGAGAAAGGTTATCCCATAACACTCGGCGAGATATACATGAAGGACTAGCGTATACAACAGTAAGAGTCCAGGAGTGGCCTTTTGTAGCATTAACCTGTAAGTGAATAAATTGGTGATGTCTTTCTAAAACAGAAATAGAGGCAATGCTTGGATTCCATAAGCACCAAATTCCTCCACTATAGCCCTCACAATCAATTAATTCCATGTTCGAAAAACCCAACTGACTAGCTCGTACTACAGAAGACTCCTTAGCACACCTTGTTTCCACAATAGCAATAAAATCTAAATGATAATGGGATTTGAGGTCACGTACTAACGCAGGAATCTTTTAGCACCTGTGCCTCTAGAATTCCGATTAGGAAATTCATAAGGAAACAAGAGGTGCTTGTGGGGTATTGCAACCTCCCCCTCGGCCTTATCCTGATCACACATGGGCTCATCTAAATGTTGTTGTTGAACCAAATCAATACCTTGAAATTCTGCATTACCTACATTATATCCCAGGACCACGTCCTTCACCGAGAGAGCTTCTCTAGGTGGAATTAAAACATCTTCATTCATGCGCATTGAGGGCCCCGCATCATTCACGCCGTAACCTTGGGAATAGGAGACACGTCAACTACCTCCTTGGCCTCCATTCCCTTGACCCCTTAACCTCAGCCAATACCGGATTTTCCTGAATTCCCTTCTTTACACTCGCCTCACTTAAATTTCCGCGAAAATCCCGCCGCAAGAGTTTAATTTTCCCAAATGGGCTTTCATCAATCTTCTGACCGCCGTCGGACACAGTACTGGGTTCACCACCGGATATTGAATCCTTTTCCGGCGATTTACCACCGTTACCCCCGACCACACCACTGACACTGCTGATTCCTTCTTCCACTCCCTCCTTACCGTTCACATCCTTCTCCGGTTTGCTGCTACTGTCACCCACTGGGACTTCTTCCACCTTCTCCTGCTCAGAGACTGGATTTGTGGCTTTGCATACATTTAAAGGGCAGCCTTCTTTCTGATGTCCATATTTACCACACATGAGGCGACTTGATGAAGTCCTCATAAATAATAGGTCGTTCCTCCCGAAGACCAGGTACGTTGGAATTAGAGGTTTCTTCAGGTCAATTTCCACACAAATACGTGCAAATCCTCCTTTATCATATACCGAAGTAGAGCGGTCAACTTTAATCATCTTTCCAATCATGTTCCCAATTCTTCGAAGCGATTCCACATTGTAAAACTCAAATGGTACATCTGGTAAGCGGATCCAGCAAATGATATTACACCGCACATCGCCTTCCATGGGTTGAAATTTGACGCCATCTCTCGAACAGCTTAAATAATGATCATCAATCATCCATGGTCCCTCCTAAAATGCGTATGCTCTGTCTTCTTTGTTGGAAAAAGACACTATGAAATATCCATTATTAAGCGGGATCAACTTCGAGGGTCTTTCGCCTCCACATTCGATTGATACGATCCCGGATAACATACGTGGGGAAACTCGCGCCTAGCACTTTTATAATCAGCCGAATTCATCCAAGGCAAGCACCATGCCGTATACTCTTCAAGAAATGAAAGAGATTTTTCCCGGCTTCCTCCAGCCTCCTCGTTGCTCCGCTATCCTCACCATCCGACTCTTCCAGATCGCCATGTTGCTCCTTCTCATTCATTTTGTGAAAGTACTCCTTCCATCCCCGCATGATGTCGTCTTCCTCGAGTGTTTCACCAAAAACCCGCGCATCCCGAGATAATAGCTTATCCCGATAGGATCGAACAGAGCACCATTCCTCGTGTTTGAGGTGATCCGCTAGGAACACTCTCAAGACGACTCTTTCCCTCACCCCGTTGGCCGAATAACAACCCCTTCCCTCCTTCAGAATGGACATGCAGGTTTGACGTCTTCCCGCCATCCCCCACTCCGTCACCTCCTCCTGAGCCCTCCTGGCCGCCGCTCTCCTTTCCCTTTTTCCGTCCCCGTTCGCTCATCTCGCTAATTTGAATTTGGCCAATTAATCCTAAGAAATTCCTGTGCCTAAGTTGTTGAAGACTTTGGTTCAATAGAATACTACAAGATAAAGAGAAAAGCTTAATTGTGTAGACCCAACAAGATGAAATAACATATATAATCCCATTTCTCATTTCCTACGTTGAAGATGCAAAAACTGAAGCACACTCTCTTATCTCATATGGCCCCTCATGCACAACACTTCATTTTTATTTATTTGATATTCGGATAGTAAAAGCGCAAAGCCCTTGTGATTAAATACACCCACACATTTGTAGAACATACCACAATGCACTCTCATCGCATCTCTACCCACACACGAAATCAGAGACAGCAAAATCAACCCATATATTCTCTTCAATTGTCATTCCATTAGCCCAACACTCATTCAGTCATTCTTCTTTATTCATTAAATCCCATTTTCTTTTCACTCCACTTATTAATTCATATCAGCTGGAATACTGAACACGAAACGCAGAGAACTGACAGCAAAATTTCTCCAACGCGTTACCTCCCTTTCGGCGATCATCTGAGCACACGCAACAGTGCCTCTCGAGCCCAACGTTGTTCTCCCTCTGTTCGCCATGCTTCTCGGTCTGACCACCCCCAAGTCCTTATATTTGTTGTCTTCATCTTCATTCATCCAGAGAAGAGCACAAGGAAGGAGACCGAGAAAGAGAGAGTCTAGTCCGAGAGTGTGAATGTGAAGGAGAGAGAGAGAGAGGGAGACCTGAGTCTGAGAGCAGAATAAGAGGCTGAAACCGAGAGAGAGTGTGAGACCAAGAGACCAAAGGGAAACACTCACGCACAGAAAGTTGAGAACAAGAAAACATGAAAACAGAGTGGTCTTGTGAGTTTCTGTTTCTATGGAAAACGTTTCAATTTTTGCACGAAATTTTTATGGAAAATAGTAGAAAAAAAAATTTAAAAAGAGCCGAAGAACAGCCAAAACGGACGTGTATATTGAGAGATACGATTTTCCAAAGTTGAGCCAAAAACCTGGAATGTTTCTGCACTTCCAGAGAGTAGATCGATTTCGGACTTGATTTTCAAATGGAAAACCTCTGATTTTTTCCTTGAAATGTTTACAGTAAATATTATACATATCAACCTTTCCAACGAGCCAAAGAACACCTAAAACGGATTTGTAGAAAGGGAGATATGATTTTCCAAAGTTTAGCCAAAATCTGGAAGGCTTTCGCACTTCCGGTGTGTTGCAGATTTAAGTAACGTCTGCTCTTTGAATTCCTGGGAGTTATACAGTCATAAATTGGTTTAATGACTAATCTTCCCTTAAACTAGACTTATAGAACTGTGAATATAAATTTGACTCACCCCAATCGGAGATCTAGGGAATTAATTATGAATTTTCAAAGTTTAATGAAAATTCTGAGAATTTAAAGTTAAGTCTAAAAGTAGGAAATTAAGGGAATTTTTGGTTAATCCATAATTCGTGTAGTTAGTTACTTTGCGACGCAAAAAGTGACTAACGACAATGGTAAACGTTTATAGGTATATCTTGACACCTCTACCGATTCCAACAATTCCGGACAAAGTTAAGGATTCAAGTTTGAGGTGGGTAACTGTTATCTTATTAGCTTGTATGTATGTATTCATGTATGACTGATCATGGTTGCTAGATAATTTTCATGTATGTATCCTAGCTATGGATTGGGTCTGCGTGTCCCAAAGGGCTACGGTCCTTGGCCGTTAGCTGCGGTTAACGGTGCGACTTGTTTTATCTAGATAAATGTATCCAAGCTATGGATAGGGGCTGCGTGTCCCATAGGGCTGCGTGTCCTAAAATGGAGCTGCGTGTTCCAAAGGGCTGCGGTCCTTGGCTGTTAGCTGCGGTTAACAGTGCGACTTGTTTATTGTGAATTACTCTATGCTTATTGGAAAGAAGATTGCCGTATCTCCCAAAATAACCAAGTTCGAAAATGATTTGCAGAAATAAGGAACCTGGGTCGTTTCCCCAACGAACTTGCAGCAGGTTTGATTAACAACAATAGTGAAACAGAACAGTAAATTGGGGGGTTTGGTTTAACAGATTAACACAAAACAAAATAACATAAACAGAATGAAACAGAACGAAATATGCAGAAATGTAATGACAAATGATCAACCCAACGCCCGTATTCCGTAAACTTCCATCATTGAATGAAATATAACTAACTCACGTTTGGTTCCGATGAACCGAAATCTCTCGCATTCATCCGAGAATCCTCGCCTAGACGATCGCCTAGAATATGTCCGAACAGTGGCGTCTCACTGTGCAATCGCACAACAACACCGTAACCTAGTCCGAACTCGCCCTGGGATGAACCAAACCGAATATTAAATATAATATTCGAACTATTTCGTAAATCGAATCCGATAAGATGAAAACAGAATTGAATAAGTTACCGATTAAGCACAAGCTCTCTGACGAATCATGGAATCCTCAACGTTGGGTCAATCACAGAAGTTTAGCCGATCATGGCTGGGAAAAACGAAGAACGGACGAAGAACACGAAGAACGCGAAGAACTTGTGAAGAACAGTTGAGAGAATGTAAAAACTTCTATTTTGATCCACTCCAGTGTAAAAACGTGAATGAATCATCTGTTTGTGGCTGCTGCCTTCTTAAAATAAACCTAAAACGAAATGGGCTCTAATGGTTTTAGCCCAAAACAGAAATAAAATAAAACTGGACTTTTAATTACAAAATTCGAGTCCAAACAAAATCCAGAATTGTTCATCTGACTTCGGCTCCAAAATCGACCGCCCTCTTGTCCGAATTTGCTCTTTATGTCTTTATAACAATTATAGCTCTCTGAGTCATCTGAAATATGAGACAAAAATGAGGCAAATCCGATGTCTGGTTCAAGAGTTATGGTAAAAATAGTGAAGCAATATAAAACTGGAATTTTATTATTAAAAATGGCTAAAATGCAATCTAAGGCCCAAAGCCCAAATGAACATAAAAGCCATTATTTATTAACTAAAGAGTCCTAAATTATTAATCAAGAGATAAAAAGAAGTGTATAAAATATTCAATTATCAAATTCCCCCACACTTATCTTTTTGCACTCCTGAGCAAAATCTAAAGAAAAAGACCTAAAGGAGAAACTCTTCTTTACTAATAATTGCTAACAATGCAAAAATTGAATCAAGGGACAAAAAGTTCCAAAAGACCAATCAATCAAGACCAAAATCCCTTCATCTCAAATTACAGTTCATGGTAGTCTCAATCAATGATGCTAATCACAAAAGATGGTCTCTCAAATGATGCGCTCAATCAATCAGTCTCTCAAGTGTTTAAGGTAAATAAGTGTATCGCTCAAATTCTACTCAAGAAATTTGTTCTACCATAAGCTTGCTCAACTTCTACGTCTCCACTACTAATAACAAATACATGCACAAATCAAGAGAGCTTGTTATTAAAGGTTGTAATGGGGCTAGGGTGAAGGTAGGTAATAGTATGGAATGAAAGGCTAAGCACCAAAGAAATCAAAAAGAGCACTGATTAACACAATCATTCTCTCTATGTATGAAATTATTATTTTTTATATAAATCTCATTTCTTTCTATGTATTTTCTTTTCTTTTCTTTTCTTTTTCTGCTTGTTTTCTTTTCTTTTCCTTTTTTTTTATAATCACAATGACAACATCAAATATATCCCCCCCACACACACTTAAACTGTTGCACTCCTGAGCAACCCCCACACTTAAATACAAAACCTAGGTGAAACCAATGCTCAATAAATTTTCAAGGTGCGGAATAAAATGGTTTTACGCTTAGGCTTGTAATGTGGTTTAGAAAAGAATGGGTCAAAAGGCACAAAGGGGCTAGCAAAGGAATCATAATGCAAGGGAAAGGCTATTTGGCCAAAGTAGGGAAAATAAAAGAAAGAAAACAAGCTTCCATCATACTTATGCATGTAAGTGAAAAGTGTAGTTTCAAAAAGAAAAGGAGCAAGTTCTAGAGAACACAAATCATGATAGATGCACACATGAAAGAAAGAATGGCAAAAGATGAATTCCATTCATGCAAGCCCAAAACCTCACAAGGTCAATACCAACTTAGGCAATCAACAACATCAAATCAACTACCAAGACATGTAATCGAAGAGTCAAGAATTGTAGACCAAACGAATGATTCATTAAAACCAAAATGTCCACGTTCATAATATGTAGCAATCATTGAAAGAGATTTGCCGAGCCCTTACAAAATAACCAAGTTCAATAAAAGATTTGCAGATTAGAGAACCCGGATCGTTTTCCCAACGAATTTGCAACGGGTTTGATTGGAATAACAAAGAAATAGAAACAGTAAAAGGGGGGTTTTGGTTCAAAAGATTAGAGAAGGAATAATAGAAACAAACCGAAATGAAACACAGATTAAATAGATAAACAAACGATTAACCCAGAATTGGGATTCCGTAACCTTCATCGGGCAAAAACATAATAATCGAACTCGTGATTGATTCGAACAAACCGAAATCTCGCGTTTATCCAAAAACTCCCTCGACTAGACGATCGCCTAGCATTTGATCGAACTCATGGAGAACTCGTTGTGCGATCGCTCAACGCTCTATGTAACCCGGTGCGACTTATGTCCTTGGGATGTCAATCTGGGTATTAAATCTAATACCCATTCTGCAATCATAATCGGATCCGATTATAATAAACAGAAACGAATTACGTTATCGCTTGAAGTCTTTGGCCTCCTGGATTCACTGAATTCTCAATCCATGGGTCAACCACAAAAGCTTAGCCAAGCATGGCTAGGAAAACTCGAAGAAAAGATGAAGAAGATAAAGAACATGATGAACAACTCGTAGAAAATAACCAAGCTTCTAATTTATTCCCAAAAGTCTCATAAAGAGTAATTGAGAGAATATTGAGAATGTTGAGAATATGTTTGTAGCCATCATCTAACCTCCTTATATAGGAGAGATGACTAAACAAAAATAGGAATCCCCTAATAATAGGAAACCTCTAATAAATAGGAAATCTCTAATAAATAGGAAATCTCTAATTGGTCTTTTATTACAAAATTCGGGCAAAATAAAAATCCATAAAAATGCATCTGTCTTTAGCTCCAATTTCGTCCATCTTCTTGTCCGAATCAGCCTTCTGAGTCTGCATATCAATTGTAGATCTCTGAATCTTCTAAAAAACAAAAGAAGAATCAGGCTAATCGGATATCTAGATCAAAAGTTATGGCGAAAATACTAAATCATCAGAATCTGGAATTTAATCATAAAAATGAATCAAATCCAATTAAAAGCTCAAAGCTCGATTAAGCAATAAAATCCATTATTTATTAACCAAACAATCCTAAATTTATTCACCAAGAGATACAAATAAGTGTAATAATATTCAATTATCAATCATAGAAAGAAAGATTGTATTTATTTTCAAAAAGCAAAGTAGAAAAAGGAAAACAAATAAAAGAGAAAAAAGGGAGAAGAAAGAAGAATATTCCCCAAGGGTTTATGGAGGATAAATGACATCAATGAGGAGAATCTCTCGCTTCCTCAGCCGCCGTGGGATCCCTCATGAAGTTACAAAAAATTATTTCCTCAGAATATGCTTATCATGGAATGCCTTAGTCTTTTCCTTGTACAACCGTGAACTCTCATAGGCATCCAATCTAAGCTCATCTAACTCTTGCAACCGCAGCCTTCCGTTCCATCCCGCACTTAGCCAAATCCATGTTACATTGCTTAATGGCCCAATAGGCTTGATGCTCCAACTCAACCGGAAGATGACATGCCTTACCAAAGACAATTCGATAGGGAGACATCCCAATCGGAGTCTTGTAGGCGGTGCGATATGCCCACAAAGCATCATCTAGTCGCTTACTCCAATCTTTCCGGGTAGAGTTGATGCCTTCTTCTGAAGGATTTGCTTAATCTCTCTATTTGAGACTTCAGCCTGACCGTTGGTCTGGGGATGGTATGCTGTGGAAACCTTGTGAAGCACTCCATACTTGCGTAACAAGGCACCCATGCTTCGATTGCAAAAATGGGAACCCTGGTCACTAATAATAGTTCTAGGAATGCCAAACCTGTAGAAAATGTTAGATCTAACAAAGTCCACCACCACAGAAGAATCATTAGTTCGGGTGGCTTTCGCCTCAACCCATTTCGAAACATAATCTACAGCCAGCAATATGTAAGTGTAACCATATGAAGCAGGAACCACAGCGAAGCATGAGAAAATGCAATATAGAGTGAAACTCATGATCAGGCACACATCTCCTAACTACCTGGTCACTACAAAACTTCCACAAATAAGGGTCATCCCAAACATAATATTTAGACTCACTTTTCAATTTTAGGGTTTGGGCCCTAGTGGAGTCTACAGGAAAAACACCAGCTACCAAGTAGTTAACTAGATCAGCATACCATGGGATCTTACCTTGCAGCTGTAGAAGCTGCTCATCAGGGAAATCATCCCGAATAGAAGAGGGGTGAGAGGGAGAATGGGTGATACGACTCAAGTGGTCAGCTACCCAGTTTTGTGCTCCACTTCTATCTCGAATCTCAACATCAAACTCTTGGAGCAATAACATCCACCGAATGAGTCGTGGCTTTGCATCTGCCTTTTTCAACAAGAACTTTAAAGTAGCATGGTCAGAGAAAACAGTTACTCTACTAGCTAGCAGATATGACATAAACTTATCAAAAGCAAATACAATAGCCAACAACTCCTTCTCAGTAGTGGTGTAATTAGACTGAGCAGGATCCAAAGTCTTGGAAGCATATGCAATGACATGGGAGGCTCTATCAACCCGTTGTGCCAAGATAGCACCAACCGCATAGTAGGAAGCATCGCACATCAATTCAAACGGAAGGTACCAATCAGGGGGCTGGATCACTGGGGCTGTAGTAAGGCAACGCTTCAAGTGATCGAAGGCCGCCTTGCACTCCTCATCAAATACAAAGTTAGTGTCCTTATGCAGAAGGTTGGACAAGGGTCGAGCAGTCTTGCTGAAATCTCGAATGAAACGTCGATAGAAACCTGCAGACCAAGAAAAGAGCGAACTTCCCGCACAGAAGCGGGGTAAGGCAAAGCAGTAATAACATCTATCTTAGCAGGGTCTACCTCAATCCCTTTCTTAGACACTATGTGTCCCAAGACTATACCTGACTCAACCATAAAGTGACACTTCTCATAATTCAGCACAAGATTAGACTCAATGCACCTATGCAAAACTCTAGATAGATTAGCTAAGCATGCATCAAAATCAGACCCATATACAGTGAAATCATCCATAAAAACCTCCATGCAGTCCTCTAGGAACTCAGAGAAAATACTCACCATACAACGCTGAAAAGTGCCAGGTGCATTGCAAAGGCCAAAAGGCATCCTTCGGTAGGCATATGTCCCAAAGGGGCATGTGAAGGTCGTCTTCTCCTGATCCTCAAGAGCAATATGGATCCGGAAGTATCTAGAGTAGCCATCCAGAAGCGGTAATGAGACTTACCACCAATCGCTCTAACATCCGATCAATGAAAGGTAGAGGGTAATGATCCTTGCGAGTGGCTTGGTTGAGTCTCCTATAGTCAATGCAAACTCTCCAACTATTCGAACTCGAGTAGGAATGAGCTCATTCTTCGATTGGCTACTACGGTAACTCCGGACTTCTTGGGAACCACCGGTGGGCTAACCCACCGGCTATCGAAATTGGATAGATGATGCCACTTGCGAAGCTTAGTGACCTCTTTCTTCACCACATCAAGGATAAGAGGATTAAGGCGTCTCTGGGGTTGCCTCACCGGCTTAGAGTCCTCTTCCAACAGAATCCGATGCATGCACATAGAAGGGCTAATGCCAACTATGTCAGCTAATGTCCATCCAATGGCTTTCTTGTTTGCCCTCAATAAGCTTAGCAGCTTCTCTTCTTGATCAGGCAAAAGATTATTTGCCACAATGACTGGCAACTGTTCATTCATCTCCAGAAATGCATACTTCAGGTGATCAGGAAGGGATTTCAACTCTAGTTTAGGCGGTTGCTTAGTAGAGGGAAGAAGCTTGGGTGGTTGTTTCAACAACTCTGATGTCATCACACTGGGAATACCTGAAACCACATTCAAAGAAGCACAAGCAGAAGGACTATGTCTATACAGCTCAATGTTAACATCAGAATTTAGTTAATCAAAATCATAAGTAAGCTCATCAAAATCAGAATCAGGATGCACGTTAGGATCAGGATGAAGCTCAAACTCAGAATCAATATCAGAATCTAATGTAGAATCATCAAGCAAGTCAGAATCACCAAACAATGCAGCCTTAACCAAATTAGTGCAAACAGAGCACCATTCATTATCACCACATGCACAATGGGAGTATCACTCTCAGATGAAAAATCAGGATAATCAGCACACCAATCAGTAAGAACATCATCCACAGCATCATCAATCACATCAATACAAAAAACAGAATGCTCTTCCCTAGGATGTTTCATGGCATCAAAGATATTGAAATTCACAGATATATCACCAACTCCATGGAAAGAGTACCAGAATGCACATCTATCTTAGTCCTAGCTGTTTTCATGAAAGGCCTCCCTAAAATGATTGGTGTCCTACTACTAGGAGACTCACCCTCCATATCCAAGATGTAAAAATCAGCGGGGAATATCAATTCATTAACTTTGACTAATACATCTTCAACTAAACCGAAGGATGGGCATTACTCCTATTAGCTAACGAACAATAACACCAATTGGACGCAAGGGACCAAGACCAAGAGATCTATAAACAGATGCAAGCATGACATTAATAAAAGCACCCAAATCAAGCATGCAATCATCAAATCTATAGTTACCAATAAGGCAAGGGATAGAAAATGTCCCTAGATCTTTGCATTTACGAGGCATGGTAGGCTGGATGAGTGCTGATACATTCTGGTTCAAGCTCACTCGTTCGTTCCCCTTCAGTCGCCTCTTGTTGGTGCACAATTCTTTTAGAAACTTGGCATATTTAGGAATTTGTTTGACTGCATCTAAGAGAGGAATGTTGATATCTACTCTTCTGAATGTCTCAAGTATATCCTTCTCTTGTGCTTTTTCTACCAACTTCCTGGATTGAACCGCTCTCGAGGGAAAGGAAGAGGAATAGGGATGTCTTCCTCTTCACCTTACTGCACTACCTTTTTATTTTTAGAGTTAATCTTCACAGTTTCTGACTCTTTTCCTGATGTTCCTGATGTGTAAGGCACATCTGCAGTGGTTTAGGTTCCTCCAATTGTTTGCCGGACCGAAGGGAGATAGCACTCACATTCCCTTAGGATTAGGAATTGTTTGTGAAGGAAGAGTGTTATTCCCCGAGGTTGAAGCTGGTTCAATGATGTTGCCAACTGCCCAATCTGTGCTTGCAAACTCTGAATGGAAGTGTCAGTTTTCTGTTGGAACTGCATATTGGCTGTGACAAATTGCTTCATCATAACTTCAAGTGAGGAACCACCACCACCACCACCACTACTATTACTAGCCTGCTGTTGTGCCCCCTGTGGAGGTGGACATATGGCTGGTCGAGGAGGTGGTGCTGGCAAAGGCAGAGGAGGTGTAGACTGCTGCTGGAAATTATGTGGTCTGTACTGTCTCTGCTGGTAATTCCTGCATTCTACCGGTACTGGTTACTCGATTCGATTTTGGTTCCAGCGAAAGTTGGGGTGATTTCTCCAACCAGATTATAAGTATTGGAGAAGTGAGAGTTATCTGCCATAATGGATATCAAGTCTCGAGCTTCTTCAGGGGTCTTGTTACTCATAGCCCCACCGCTAGAAGCGGCACCAACCCTTTTTCTATCGGTGATAGACCATCATAGAAACAGTTAATCAAGTCCTTTTCGTATATCGATGGTGTGGACAGCTTGCACATAACCTTTTGAACCTCTCCCAATACTCATGCATAGTCTCCCAATGCACTGCTTAATGTTGCCAATTTCCTTCTTGATCGCAGCTTGCTCTTGAGGAAGGGAAATATTTCTCTAGAAATAACCTCTGAATATCAGTCCAGCTCCCAATAGATGAGGGCTGAAGGTACAACAACCAATCCTTGGCTCCACCATCCAATGAGAAAGGAAAAGCTCTCAGCTTGATATGATCTTCATCAATGGCATGTGGTTTCATTGTGCTGCACACTACATGGAATTCCTTCAAATGCTTAATGGGGCACTCACCTGCAAGACCATGAAACTTAGGCAACAAATGTATTAGACTAGATTTAAGCTCAAAGTTAGCAGCCAGGTTAGGATATTGGATGCACAAATGTTGATAATTGACATCAGGTGCAGCCAATTCCTTTAAAGTATGACGATTTGCCTGTTCTTCGGCCATAATGTATGAGTTAGCAAAATTGCTACTAGAATCAGTGAAAACAACAAGACTGTCAGAAATACTATCAGAAGCACAATCAGAAAGATCAACAGAATGGACACAATCAGAATGGTCAGCGTCCAGTTCAGTATCAATCCTATGACTTAGCCTAACAACTCTTCTAGCCTGAGGTGAAGCCTGACCATAAACCCTGGGACAAGTACAAATTTCTTGATGAACAAACTTGGCAACAATTTGTTGCGGACCACTCCTAAAGCTCTGGTGAGTTTATATTTAGTTTTGTTTGCACTTTTGTTTGCTTATTAACCTGTGCGGATATGTGAATGTTATTGTGTACATCTAATCTCGTTAGTTAAATGGTTTGGTGTGTGAATAGAAGTATACATTTCCCGCCTTTGTCCCGCATCGAGGAGCATGTCCTAATTCCATGCAAGTCGATATGTAAACTGTAATATTGTTAGACGTTGCTGTTAGTTAGTTAGTATGTTAACTGTGTAATGGTTTCGGTGCAAGTAGTTAGTTAGTATGTTAACTGTGTAATGGTTTCGGTGCAAGTAGTTAGTTAGTTATTCCTGCGGCAGTTGACCAGCCGCCATCTCCAATACGTCGCGAGGAGTTGTGGTTGTATATTCGGCAAAAGCCAAGCGGCGCCTACACGAGTGAACAAACTCGTGTAGTTGCTGAATGAATTGTAAGTATCGATATTGTGACGTTTTACTTACTAATTAAACATGTTTCATTACTAAGCTTCTCGTTATCTGTATCTTACAAGAAGATCTTAAAAAGAAAGAGGCAGAGGGATCTTTTGCGTCGGACGGGAGGAATAATGTTCTAACCGTTGCGGCCGAAAAGCAGATCACTCGGGCGTGTAAGGGGATTGGAAGACGGGTAGGCCTAAAGCAATACTTTGGTAAATCCAAACGCCACAGATAAAGTATGATTACTCGGGAGGAGATGGATCAGACGGTTGCCAAATTAAATGAGGAATCAGCGGCCAGAGAAGCTACATTGAGAGAAATATTTCAAGCTCAGTTGAAACAGATGAAGGAGGAGATGGATCAGAAAATGCAGTGTCTCCTGAGCTCTCGGCCGAGACCATTGTGGATCCCTTGACACCTTCATTGCACCTATGCGCGACAGAGCACTAGAGGGGGAGCTGCATTGTTGGACAGTCAGAGCAACCTTGTCATCTATATGTGGAGGATCGCCCCTCCTCAAGCTCCACCTCCTTGAAATTTTTACAGTAAATACTAGAAATCTCAAGCTTTCTAAAAATCCAAAGAACACCTAAATCGGACGTGTAGAATGAGAGATATGATTTTTCCAAGTTTGTTCAGAAATCGGGAAAATCTGTTGCAGATTTAAGTAACGTCTGCTCTTTGAATTCCTGGGAGTTATACAGTCATAAATTGGTTTAATGACTAATCTTCCCTTAAACTAGACTTATAGAACTGTGAATATAAATTTGAATCACCCCAATCGGAGATCTAGCGAATTAATTATGAATTTTCAAATTTTAATGAAAATTATGAGAATTTAAAGTTAAGTCTAAAAGTAGGAGATTAAGGGAATTTTTAGGGGTTAATCCACAATTCGTGTAGTTAGTTACTTTGCGATGCAAAAAGTGACTAACGACAATGGTAAACGTTTATAGGTATATCTTGACACCTCTACCGATTCCAATAATTCCGAACAAAGTTAAGGATTCAAGTTTGAGGTGGGTAACTGTTATCTTATTAGCTTGTATGTATGTATTCATGTATGACTGATCTTGGTTGCTAGATAATTTGCATGTATGTATCCTAGCTATGGATTGGGGCTGCGTGTCCCAAAGGGCTGCGGTCCTTGGCCGTTAGCTGCGGTTAACGGTGCGACTTATTTTATCTAGATAAATGTATCCGAGCTATGGATAGGGGCTGCGTGTCCCATAGGGCTGCGTGTCCTAAAATGGAGCTGTGTGTTCCAAAGGGCTGCGGTCCTTGGCTGTTAGCTGCGGTTAACAGTGCGACTTGTTTATTGTGAATTACTCTATGCTTATACATGTGTTATACTGTGATTTATATTTCATACCTGCATATGAGATTAACTGTTACCCCTGGGGTTCATTCATTTGAACTCCAGATCGCATGAAAGAGACAGGTAGTGGATCGGGATCAAGAGGAAAGATACAGCTGTAAGGGTTACAGCGGAAGGAACCTTTTGGAAAAATATAGGTAGTTGGATTGTATTTTATCGTTTATCATTTGTCTATTATGGAATAATGTATTAACATCCCACTATGGGATGGATTCGAATCGCGAAAAATTCATCCTCATGTTTTCGAACTAAGTTATTTTGTTAAAGATTTATTCCGCAATTAAGTCGTCCAAATCATTTCGATGCTTGTGCGCTATAACTCTGATAAATAAGGGCGTCAAAAGGATGGGCGTTACAGTAAGGGGGCGACCGGCGACCAGTGTCTGTCTCTTATTGGGAGAAACTTCTTTCTCCAGGTGGCCTGGGGTTCCTGGTGAGCCATGAGGAAGCGGATGATATTGTTAGTGGTTGGAAAGGTTTTTTGTGAATCATAGTGCTGGAACAGAGACTGAGGTGGGGGGGATGAGGAGGTTGGGGGTGACAATGATATGGGGTTGCTTCGGTGGTAGATATCCAATCCTGTCAATGACGTCCGAGCAGTATACCTCTTGGTGTAAACCTTGGATGAATTCTATTATCATCAAGGTCCTAGGCTTGTCGGTGCCTAAGCATGTGCCGATTGACCGAGTCCGCGAATGTGGAAGCCGAAGCAACCTCGAAGGTTGTGCCTTTGAGTAACGAGTATTACATTGTCTCCTTCTCTAGTAAAGAGGATTGTGATTATGCTTATTATGAAGGACCGTGGATGATTGACGATCATTATCTTCTAGTGCAACAGTGGCGGCCTAATTTTAACCCGAGGAAAGCGGTGCCGGAGGAAGGTTGCAGTTTGGGTTCGGATTCCGAATCTTCCATTAGAATTTTGTACGGTAGAGTCGCTGGGAATCATAGGAAATATGATTGGCGGGATGATTAAAATTGATCGCTCCACGTCAATTTATGATAAGGGTGAGTTTGCTCGTATTTGTGTGGAAGTAGATCTTCACAAACCCCTATTTCCAGCGTTCACTGTCTTTGGCGAGCATCAACAATTGGTGTATGAAGGGTTGCATCTTGTATGCTTTAGTTGTTGAAAATATGATCATGCGTAGGAGTGGTGTGACTTGCGTGAAGTAGTGGTTGGAGAGTGTTCGTTGAATGCAACTGATGGGAAACTAGGAGAGAAGTCTACTAAGGGAAACGAAGGGAGCCTGAAAGATCCTCCTAAGAATTCTATTATAGGGAATGAAGGCGTTGAGATTCACACAGGGAATGATGATGGCCGAAACTCAGCGAAAAAGAAACAAGCCGTTGACGGTGTACTCCCGCCGGTGGTGGACCAGGTGCCGCGTCTCGTTTCTGAAACTTCCAGTGGCTGTAACCACCTTGGGCCTCAGATGGTTTTCTGCAGTGATTTGCGCCGTACAACAGGAGGGATGGCGGGGAATAAGGAAAAGGCGAGGATGGGGGTAGCAGCGAAGTCTGGGGGCGGGATGCATGGGATTCAGGATATCTCGCATGGAGTTATGAAAAGTGAGGGAAATAAGGTCGGGTCAAAGGGATCAGCGAAGTCAGTGCAGGCTAGCGTGAAATCAGAGGGAGTGATTCTGGGGAATTCAAATAAAACCATTAATGACACACTAAAAAAGAAGCCTGAATGGATTATTGTAGGGTCAAAAAGGAAGAAAGAAGAAGGGCCTAGGATTTTTGGCAAAGAAAACTACATTAGGCCCAAACCGAAAGGTAAATCATTGGGCAAAATTGAGGCACATTCACCGGTGGATACAAATCCATTTAATACTTTCCAAGAGCCAAATTCCCACGTTGCTTTACAAGACCATGCGCCAAATAATGTCATGAATGGGGCCCCCTCGTCATGCATCCAGGATCCGAGGCAACAGGAAGGTACATTGAAGGATGATGTGATCATGGAAGGAGTCCAGGTGGGGCTGGTGGGCTCAATTCTTGAAACAAAAAGTGAGGATAATTATTTGGGCAATGGCCGGATTAGGGCCCGTTTATGCTCCTCTTTCCCAATGAATTTTATGATATGGAATTCAAGAGGTACAGGCTCGAAGTCTTTTCCTAGCCTGGTATGGGACCTTAAAAACCATTATAAGCTGGATTTTGTGGCCATTGTTGAAACCCGGTCGGACGAGCAAAAAACTGAGAGGCGAATCAAAAAACTGGGATTTAGTAAGTATGCTTTTACTGCTGCTGAAGGGTATAGTGGGGGGATATGGTGCCTTTGGGAGGAAGCGTCGCTTATGATTGAGGTGGTAGAGCAACACAAACAATTTATGCATCTGAGACTAGTTAATAATACAAGACAGAGTGGAATTTAACAATAGTTTATGCTAGTCCTAATCAGGTGTTTCGTCGTTTCCTTTGGTCTGAGATTTTTCGGATCAGAGATACAGGTCAAGGACCTTGGTGCATAGGGGGAGATTTTAATGCTACTATATTTTCCCAGAGCGAGTCTTGTGTGGTAACCGGGTTATCTTCGGCCGGGAATTTTGTAGATGGGCCGAGGATATGGAGTTGGTGGACCTAGGTTTTGATGGACCAAAATTTACTTGGAAGCGAGGAAACACGACAGCCAGGTTGGATCGAATATTTGCTAATCAGGATTGGTGCGATAAATACACAGATGCACAGGTTCTTCACTTACCCCAGTTTAAATCTGATCATCGACCAATACTGTTGAGGGTAGAGAGATCGCCTGTCCATGAAAAGGGCCAGTGTCCTTTTCGTTTTATAACCCCATGGATCCTGCATGAGTCGTTTAGTATGTTGGTGAAGACGAAGTGGGGTCGATCAAATGAGTGGGTCGGTAATATTGAAAATCTTGCTTCGGCCTGCCAGAAGTGGAATCGTGATGTTTTGTTGCCACGGCGTGGGGATCGCCAGGGAGACACTTTCCGTGATTATATATTACTTTTGAAACACTCTTGTACCGCTGTTTAAACAGCAAGACATGCTACCGTGGGTACTTTGAATATATATCAGTTACTCTTACGCTCTGATGCTCTACTCTAATGAAAAAAAAAAATTATACTGCTTTTGAAAACGGGATATTACATTTATTATAAGCTTAAAAAGAGTAATTGCTTCAAATTGATAAAAACACTTAGTACTTATATCTCATATACATGACATATTTGGGTGAAAATGAAAAATAAAAAGTATTGTGATGGAAATTTAATATCGGTAATAATTTCAATGAAAGGAATTTTATTTTGAGAAAAAGAAAAGAAAATACTACTTGAACTTCAAAATCTCATATTAGTCTTGTTGCTTACAAAAGTATAAGTATTAAATACAAGAGTATAGTAATTAACAATTCATTTTAATAGGAAATCATTGATTTAAGATTTAAATTTTTTTTGTTTTTAATTTTTTTCCGTATAAATGTGTTGGAATAATGCGATCAATCGATGAATGCTTACAAATGTTAAAAAGAAAAAGAGAAAGGTCAACAACAGACAACAACTTGTTCTTGAAACTTCTCATCCTGTCTCAGTATCATGTAATTGGAAAATGGAAATTGCCTAACTGCATAGTCAAAGACCATGTTTGTTCAATTAATTCACTGTTCCACCAACCGATGCAACTTAAGGGCCGGCTTCAATAACATACATAAATGTGCATCCATTATTCTATATGATTGAAATAAAAGTTTTGAATATTTAAATAATAAATCATCATTCTAAAGAGACTAATGATGAGTGTAGAAGACTGTATTCTGAAAGTATGAATTTGATTTACTTTGACCCGATGTCTATGGGAGACTTTTAAGATTTTTGTTGAGTAGACTAATGGTCCCTTTTTTGACCTGTGACTAATGGTCCCTTTTATTGAAACTAAAGTTAGCTTCAGCATTATCTTATGGGGAAAAAAAAAACACTTCCTCCCATCCAAAATATAAGACACGTTCTAAAAGAGTTCTTTGTCCATAACATAAATTATGTGGAGAGTAATTATATTAATGCTTATATGCCAATTTCACCCAATAATTAAATGTTTAAATATGGCTCATGGTATTTTTCTCTCCCCTTCAAAACCTTAATTATTATGAGTAAATGAGTTATACTTTTTCTTGATTATGGTGAGGTGACTTAGGGGTGAAAATAGACTAGGCTTTAACCAAATAAGCACACCCCTACAACAAAGGTTTAAAGCATGGGTCTAAGCTTGAACATGCTTATAGGCATTTCTTAGGCATGAGCTTGCCTAGCCTTCAAAAGGCCTGGCATGATCTTAGACCTTTTTAAGTAATTCCTATTTAGAATGTAGGTCTTTAAACATGCTTAAAACCCTATGCATCCAAGATCATATACAACCCTTTTAAACCTATATAAAAACTTATGTTATTTCTTAAATATGATTTGAGGCTATAAGAAGATTACATATGATTCGATTATTTCAATAAATCTAATTCAAATTTACAATAAAGTAACAAACTTTCATTTATTATTATATGTCATAAAAAATTTGTTAGTTCTCTATGGGTTTTGATGATAACTGACAATTGTAAACACAAGTTAAAGTTTGTCTTTGGTAAGTTGAAAAACTTACTGTCAAAGGCAAACTCGAGTTTTGGTTTGGAAACTTGAGTTTGGACTTGACAGAGTAGCTCAAGTTTTTGCAAACTTAGACAAACTTGAGTTTAGTTTTTGAAACTCGATTTTTGACTATACAAAGAGCTCCTAAGTTTTTTAAAGACAAAACAAACTCGAGTTTGGTTTTAATGAACTCGAGTTTTGACAAGACGAGATAGCTATCAATATTTTGAACTTAGCAAAAATCCGGTTTCCATTTGGAAACTTGAGTTTGTGCTAAACAGGAGTTCTCTAAGTTTCCAAGTTTTGTTGGAAACTCGAGTTTGAGTTTGGAAACTTGAGTTTACGGCATACGAGAGAACTATGCTCCATTATGAACTTATGAAAACTCCAGGTTTGGTTGAAAACTCCAGTTTGCATGTGACAAGGTTTTTCAAAGTTTTTCTCTCTTATGAGGAAACTCGAGTTTAGTTTTGAAAACTCGAGGTTCGGCCTCTGAGAGAAGAACTCAAAGTTTCTAAAGTTTTGAAAAATCCAATTTTAATTTGAAAACTCCAGTTTTGACTAAGAATCTGTTTTCCATTTTTCAAAGATTTATGGAAACTCGAGTTTCACTTTGCAAACTCGAGTTTAAGCCAAGCAGAGAGTTCTGCTAAATTTGAATCTTTTGAAAACTCCAGTTTTGTTTTGGAAACTTCAGTTTTGAGCTTTTGGACTTAAACTTGTTTTTCATCATAAAGTCCAAAACTCGAGTTTGTCACTTAATGACTCTAGTTTGGGACCTGTCTCAAAACTTGCTTCAAAGACCAAATTGTGACATTCTTCTCTAAATTGCTCGAATGTATGAAATCTTCCTGTTTGATCTTAATACTTCTTATCATCACTCATTATTGTTGCTCGCTATGTTTAATCAGTTTGTTAATGAGTTTCGAGATGGTTTAGAGAATATTAAATGAAGATTTAGACAAAAGTAAAAAGTGATGTCAGCTCATTAAATGTAAAGTCCAGAAAACTTGCATTCTTTTGGACAATCATTCTACACACGTTGCAAAGGGATTAATGTTTTATTTCCACATCCAGTGGCTGCTCTTCCAATGGATTAAAAGTCAAGAAGTCAAGCATAAACTTATGTGCAGCTGGATTAACCAAAGAGTAGAGAGAAAAGAAGATCAAACCTTCAGCTAATCCATTCTTAATGTTGACAACGGTCATATTGAAGATTACAACGGTCATTTAATGCTCTCTTTGTATAAATAGAGTGGCATTCAATTCTTCTCAACAATCAATCTGAAAACAAAAATCATTGAAGTTCCAACTACTCTTTGAGTTTTCTTGTGTAAAGTATCTTTTGATACATTGTACTTGATGTTTATCCTTATCCACTCTTAGAGAGTTCATTTATTGTAAATCATTCATTGTAAGAATCTCAAGTCGGGGACTTGGAGATTGGGATATTGGTTGCAACTTGTAAGGGGGAGTAAGTTCTAGTGAGAGAATTACTCTTGAGTTACAGAGTGTGTAATCAATTGAGATAGTGAAAAATCCCAGAGAGTATTGGGACTGGACGTAGGTCAAAAGGTTGGACCGAACCAGTATAAATTCCTTGTGTCTTGCTTCTCTTCTCTATCCTCGTCTAGCTCTGTTTTTAGTGTTTGAAAACGAGCAATTCCAGAGAATTTTATAGTCCCCAATTCACCCCCTCTTGGTGATTAAGCTCCACTTTCAAAATTAATACAATTACAAATCTACAACAATACATATAGGATAATTTTTTAGAAATGTTTTTGTTATATATAATAGAAATGTTTCTCTCAAAAGTTTTATATATAAATTTTATAAAAAAATATTTGTTAAATATAATAAATTATAATTAATCTTGACCGATTTAATTTCCATTATTTGATTTAAAATATATTTAAATCAAATTGTTGTTATTTTTTATATTTTAATTATTTAATTATATACTATTAATACCTATTTAATGGTAAAAGTAAGTTTTTACAAATGTACGATTCGAATTTTCAATACGAGTTTATATCATTATCACAAGTTTATTTAAAGTTTGACAGCCTTAAAGGTGATACATGGTTTAAAATTTTATAATGTAAATTATAATAAAAGCAAAACAAAATTAGGAAACCAAGTATTTAAATCAATTGTCTTATTTGATATTTTGAATACACGGAGGCTTATTAATTATAATAAAAGTTAAAAAAACAATAGGAAACCAAATATTAAAATCAATTGTCTTATTTGATGCTTGGTATACATGACGGCTTATTAATTATGAAACAACAACAACAACCATAAGGCTAAATTATACAAAATCCACGATGGTTTTGTATAATTTAGCATAATTATAATAATAAATTAGCAACGGAATTGGATGATTCTATCTTCAAATAAATTATCACCAATTAATTAGCAACAAAATTCATCACTAAGTCAATTTAGCGGCAGAATTATGTCGCTAATTAACTTTTCTTTTGTAGTATATGTTTTTTCCCTCAATGAAATAGTTAATAATCAAATGGAAGTCATGTATATAGTATAATTGTTGATGGTGATTATTCTTTTTCTTTTTTGGTTTGTAAACGCTTGTGTAAGCTTCTTTTTTTTTTTTTGGTAAAAATTGGGGCTTAGTTGCTCATTACTTCAATAAAAAGAAATTAACTAGGATTTAGCCGTGGGTAAACAACTCCACAGTATCCCTGAACAAAAATCTACCACCTCTATTGGTGGAGAGTCTAAAATAGTAAAATCACGTGTGTAAGCTTCTTTTAATTAAATAAGAAAATGTGCAAACCACTCGCAAGTATGTTGTCTACAAAAATAATAAGCGTATTAATGTCTGATACGATATTATAACGCGAATGGGAAAGCAAATTAAACACGGAATGGAAACTACTTACAGTCAAGTCGCCAAGCCGCCTAAGGGCCCATTTGGTATAAGGAATCGGTGGAAAGGAAAGGAAAATTAGAAAGTTCCTCTGTTTGGTATACATTTTGGACCAATCTTTCGAGGGAACTTATCTTCCCGGCCCACCAATCCTCCCTCATATGTGGGAAGATCAAATCCCACCAAAATTGGTGGGATATCTTGGGATCTCAACTTCCCACGTCACTGTTCACACTTTTTGACAAATTTACCTTTCAAATTCAAACTTGGTGTGACGTTCGAACTTGATGAGAATGTTCGAATTTAAGTTCGAACTTGGCGAACGTTTGAATTTAAGTTCGAACTTGGCGGGAACGTTTGAATTCACAGCGGCTTATTAATTATAATAAAAGTAAAAAAAAAAAATTAGGAAACCAAATATTCAAATCAATTGTCTTATTTGATACTTTAATTTGAATACCCGGCGGCTTATTAATTATGAAACAAAATCCTTATTTGATACATTGATGGACTATGAACGATGTTATCATAGAACCATACACACACACACATACTACTATAACTATAAAAAATAATAAGAACAAGAAGAAACAGCAACAGTAGCACAACAACAACAGCAGCACAACAAGCACAACAACAACAACAAGGCTAAATTATACAAAACCTCATAAACTTTAGGTCAGTACAACAACAACAACAATAATAAATAATAATAAGGCTAAATTATACAAAACCCCATAAACTTTAGGTCAGTTGCATGATAACAACAACAACGATGACAACGACAACAACAATGACGATGACGATGACGACGACAACCACAACAACAACAACGACGACGACAATGACAACGACGACGATGAGGATGAGACAACAACAACAAGGCTAACTTATACAAAATCCCATGAACTTTAGGTCAGTTGCATATTACCCCATAACATTTCAAAGTTTAAATTTAACCCTTCGACCTTTCATTTTTTAACTATTAATAACATCTTGCAGTTAAGTGACCGTTATCTTTTTAAAGTTTAGGGAGTTTTATGAAATTAATAATTTCTATAGGATGCCACGTAGAAGAAGAATAATATTTTTTTTAAAAAAAATGTCATTATTTGTAAAACATTTACTTATATTTTGGGATAATTAAGTATCGATAGTACCAAAATGTCATCATTTGTGTTAAATATATTATTGGGGTGATTGAGATTTGATACTTTAAATATTATATTTGTGTTAGAGCTGGATAGCTTATACCCGCATTTATTTCTTATTAGTAATGCATATATATTTTTTCATGAATCAAAGGTTCAACGTTTATTTATAGATCTTTCTAAATATTATTCTTCTAATTCTTGGTATATACAAAAGAACTACTAGTATTTTATTTGACAAATGATAGCAAAAATCTTAATAAATTTATGAAAAAGATAAAAAGTAATGGCATGTGATTCTGATAGAAGTTCAAGAGGTTTTCTATAATTGTTCAAAGTTAGGGGGTTTTATGAAATTAGTAATTTAAACAAAATGCCATGAGTCATCTTATAATCTAACATGTCATTTTCCATTAAAAAGGTAACGATCACTTAACGGTAGGGGGTTAATAGTTAAAAAATAAAATGTCGGCGGCTTAAATTTAAACTTTGAAATGTCAGGGAAGTTATATGCAACTAACTCAAAGTTTATGGGGTTTTGTATAATTTAGCCTAATTATAATAATGAATTAGCAACCGAATTGGATGATTTTTTCATCAAATAAATATCACCAATTAATTAGCGACAAAATTCATCACTAAGTCAATTTAGAGGCAGAATTGTGTCGCTAATTAACTTTTCTTTTGTAATATATGTTTTTATCAATGAAATAGTTAATAATTAAATGGAATTCATGTATATAATATAATTGTTGATGATGATTTTATTTTTATTTTTTGGTTTGTAAACGCTTGTTTAAGCTTCTTTTTAATTAAATAAGAGATTGTGCAAACCACTGCAACGTATGTTGTCTACAAAAATAATAACTGTATTAATGTCTGATACGATATTATAACGCGAATGGGAAACCAAATTAAACACGAAATGGAAACTACTTACAGTCAAGTCGCCAAGCTGTGTAAGTTAGACATATCACTTTGGTTCTATTTATATATAAGTCTCTTTTGATTAAAAAATTTGGTCTTATTTATAAGTCTACGTTGACCAAATAAATGAGATTATGACAACTTTATTCATATTAATTTTACGATGAAAATAGAGAGAGAAAAATAATTAAAATATATTTATTTATGAATGAGGATAAAATTAAAAATTTACCCTATAAATTATTAAACTAATTACCTTTTCTTAGTACGTGATTTGGTCAAAATATGCTTATAGGTTCTAAAGATTTGAAAAGGCCAATTATTTGGCTATTTGGCTACACAAAAAGGCTGCACGATAACAAATACTTCCTCTGGATCTTATTATAAGGCACCAACTTATGAGTTTATTTGGTCTTATAAGGCACTTGCTTGTTTCAAAGAGCATTGATTATTTTTTCCATGTTTGTCCCTAATTAATAAAAGTAATG